>JADGIP010000154.1:0-32931 GCA_016618355.2 Astraeus odoratus | reverse complement strand
ACTTTCCACTCTCTTCTCCCTTGTAGACGTCGGAGTACAGGTAGATGTCGGGTATATAGCGATTTAATACCGAACGAGCAGCATCAATCATACGATTGGAAAACTGCGGACTTACGCGCACTGCATGTCTGTAATCACCAGGGTAAAGATGGAGGACCTCATAACTTATACTTTCACCTACGCAATGCCTCGTATCCTCTTGATTTTTCCAGGTTCGACGAAGTTCAAGGTCTTGACTTGCTTGACTACAGGGCATATGAACTGCACCTCGCCACCGCCGCCAGGAGGGGCTCCGCGCTTTTTTATCTACACAAAGATGTCAGCATCTGGGATCACGCGGAACGGTCGATCATACCCGCAACTCCAAGCCTTCAGAGACCCCAAAAAGTTGTAGATGCGGCAACGTAACCGTCCGTATCAAGTCCACCTTAGTGGATTCAGCATGCAAAGCCTCCTAGCTCATGTACGAAAACGCACAGAAAGGTCATTCTCGTCCGTAGTTATGCCTCGCAGAGTGATCTGGAACGGCTTTTTGGAAAATGGTGCTAGCATGAGGAGCGGTTCCAAGAAGTAACCTATTGAGCGCGATAGAGGACAGTCATGCGTGACAGGACCCCCGGTTATAACTCCGGGCTTGAGTAAAATCGCGGTACCTGGTGTATTTCTGAGAGGCCCCAACACGCACATCCTCAAAGGAACGTACCCGTAACCGAAATCTCGATGACCGTCCCGTTTGTTACTTTTTCTAACAGTCGCAGGAGGCTTACTTCATAGTCTGGGCGCAGCATCCAGGAAAAACATTTGGGGACTGTGACAAAGAACACACCACTTAAACCAGGATTTTGGTTCTCGGACCTGATTTTATCCACGCGAAGAGGTTTTCCGCTGAGGATAGACAGTACAAGACGCTGTCTGAAGTGCTGATGACCGCTGAAACTTACGAGTGCCCCAGGTTGCATCACAGGGAAGCAAGAGGTTGTAGGATATGGCTTACATAACCCAGTTTAGAATCACTTCTTTGCAGCTAGGGGTGCTTCTGATCATACTGCTCCTTGACTAGTGCCACTACAGCTGTGGATATGACCAGCACATCAACTCATTTCAATGGAATAGGGACCCCCATCGATTGGCAAGACCGCTACTTCGATGTGGACCAAATTCTGGATAAGCCAGGTCCCCGAACAGACCCATCCTTCTCCGCAGGAGACGAGGTACGAAGTGGGTCGAGACTTGCAGAACGAATGCTCATTTCCATAATCAGGTGAAAAACTTTCTAAGAGACCAGTGCAAAATCCTTGTTATCGGTGCTGGTGGCTTAGGCTGTGAGATATTGGCAAACCTTGCATTGACTGGTTTCAAGGACATTCATGTTATTGACATGGATACCATCGACATCAGCAACCTCAATCGACAGTTTCTTTTCCGGTGAGAATCCTGACCCCCGTTTTCACGATTCGCCACTTTATTCCTAAGTCATGTCAAGACCGGCAGATGTAGGAAAGCCCAAGGCAATAGTTGCGGCAGACTTTATCATGAGACGTGTGCCAGGTGTGAGGGTTACACCGTAAGTACAATCTTCAATTTTCATTAACAGACATTGGATGCCCTCCAGCTACTTTGGAAAGATTCAGGATAAAGATGACGATTACTATATGCAATTTAACCTCGTTATCTGCGGTCTGGATTCAGTAGAAGCTCGACGATGGATTAATGCGACACTTGTCAACTTGGTAGATCCTGAGAATCCTGAGAGTCTCAAACCACTCATTGACGGTGGCACGGAAGGTATGCAAGGTGGCCGACAAGTAGCATCATTATCGAGCTTCTTTACAGGCTTTAAGGGTCAAGCTCGCGTGATCCTGCCAACTGTTACCTCATGCTATGAGTGCTCCCTTGACATGCTCAACAAGCCGACATCTTTCCCTATCTGTACCATTGCCAATACCCCACGACTTCCAGAACATTGCATCGAATGGGCCTCTGTTTTAGAGTGGCCGCGCGTACATGGAGGTAAGCAATTTATGCTCGCTTCCGATTCTATCATATATCAAGATTGTTTATTACTTTCGCAGAGAAGAAACTCGATACAGACGACCCAGAACATATCAGCTGGCTGTACACTGTAGCATCTACTCGCGCGAAGGAATTTAACATCGAAGGAGTTTCTTATTCACTCACTCATGGTGTCGTCAAGAATATAATACCTGCGATCGCTTCAACCAATGCCATTATAGCAGGTATGTTATTTCTCACTCCATTCCAGCTCCCCTCACCTCTCGTCAGCGTCATGTTGCAATGAAGCATTCAAGATCGCCACAAGCTCTGCTGCCTATCTTAACAACTACTTCATGTTGATCGGCACAGAAGGGATTTATTCGTACACGTTCGAACACGAGAAGCGCAAGGATTGTCCTGTATGCGGTGGAGAGTCCCTTGAGATTTCAATTAGTCGTGATGTGACTGTCGAACAATTGATTGAATTGTTGACGGAGAGGCAAACTATGTAAGTTCGCCTGCACCTTGTATTACTGTCCTCTAACCTTTCGTAAACAGCCAAATCAAGAAGCCATCATTGGCAACAGCAACCAAACACATATATCTTCAAGGACCACCTCAACTCGAACAGGCAACTCGAGCTAACCTAGAGAAGAGAGTTTCAGAGTTGGTCGGAGAGGACGACCATGTCATTGTCACTGCATCGACACTCCCCTTCGATCTCTCCCTAGTCATAACATATACGTAGCGGGTTGTGTATCGGCTTTCCATCATAAGGTACTTATTGGCCAATATTACTTGAGCGATTAGTCAGCAAGCGGCTAGAAGCTGTACTGCAGCTCAAACGTTCAAAGACAATCACTACCATCGTCTCATACTCCACTCCTCGAAACCCACTATAAGATGCCCAAGGCAGACATAAACAAAGCAGGATGGGAGCAGAGCGAATTCCCTATCCTTTGCGAGACTTGTATGCATGCAGTTCAATAGAAAAATTCTCTTACTATAAGCTGACGCTTGAATCGCAGGCCTGGGTGCCAACCCATTCATTAGAATGGTGAGAGGATTTCGTTATGCATTCGCTGAATGATGTTGAGGCGCTGTCAGTCAAAGCAAGAGTTCGGGCGCTCTTGTGGGACCTGCGCACGCCCATTTACAGTCTTCCGTTGGAATCCTGGCTCCGGTGCTCGGTATAAGGCCACTGTCATATGTCAAACGTGCGCAAAGGTGAAGAACGTATGCCAGACGTGTTTGTTGGATCTTGAATATGGGCTGCCAACACAAGTTCGAGACACTGCACTTGGAGCACAGAGCGAAGCTCCCACCAGCGACATTAATCGAGAGTACTATGCGCAGAACATGGAGAGCAATGTAGGTTTCCAAAAACTCTGATGGCAGCCGAGCCTCAAATGTTTTTTGTAGATGGCCGATGGTACCAAATCCATGATCCAACTTGGTGGCAAGACATCTTCGGCTGGAAAAGAGATGCTGAAGGAGTTGGCTCGCACCAACCCATATTACAAGCGTAATCGACCACATATATGTTCCTTCTTTGTCAAGGGAGAGTGTAAACGTGGCGAAGAATGCCCATATAGGTATGCTTGGTCATCTCGAACCAGTGTCACATTATGACAACGATGCAGACACGAAAAACCAGTAGACAACGAATTGTCACACCAAAACATTAAAGATCGGTACCACGGGCACGACGACCCCGTTGCACGTAAGATCTTGGGCAACTACGCTGTGGCACAAGGTTTAAAACCTCCGGAGGATCAATCCGTTGTGAGTGCCAACTGTGGTTGGATACCCGCATCCGACAACTGCTAACCCTATCACAGATGTCATTGTTTCTATCTTCGCTCCCAGCTTCCATTACTGAAGCTGAGATACGAACGCACGTTGTAAACTCGTTACCTCACATTCCATCATCGCAGCTTAAATCGGTAGTACATGTTGCAAAATCGAGGTCTGTCACAATAGCAGACTGTTAGACATCCCTTCTTACCACACGACAACAGGTGTGCATTCGTTAATTTCAAGGACCGAGAGTCCGCTGAGAGGGCTGCGGAGGCTTGGGCGAAAGGTTTGGATATAGATGGACAACGAGTGAGCGCAAGATGGGGTCGTAGCAAGGGTTCCTCAAAAGCAACAAATGCATCGAATGTGATGCCGACGGTGACAACGCCAGCATGAGGTAGATGTATCCATATGTAATCCTTGATTCCTTTTGTTTAATATTAACATTTCCACCTAAGGACTGATTAATGTGCATCAGAAGACAGTGTGAGGAAGGGTCACACCTTCATTCTTACGTTAGCCATGAATTAAATGCATCGTGTGCATGTCAGCCAACCAGGAACCCCCCTAGTATCATTGATAAGACCCAGGAGGCACTAAGGGTAACGTTCTCGCCAGCATACAAGGCGCGTCCAAAATTGACGAGAGCAGGTCCAGCTTGTGGTATCACATTTTAATGGTGGGGATACAAAAGTCATTCCAATCACACTTACGGCAGATTCCGCAGATTCCCCAACCTACTCCAAAAAGTATTGAACCGCAGATGAGCCGTGCATCTATCTGGGTATTGGCAGGGACATTCCACTGGCCACCGAAACGAGGATGGTCGGGACGCGCGTAGCGATACAGGAAGGTGGACAATGGCAATGCGCTTCCGGCCAACCAGACTAGGGTGGGATCGAAGATCTGAGAAACTGGCATTGCCAAAAAAGCAATAACCCTGTTAGGATCAGTCATGTTGCCCAGGGAAAGTGAGATCCCGAAGGTGAGCGAAGTCACTAGGCATGATATGGCACGGAGAGAGAACTACGTGAATGCGTTCGCCTATAAGTGAAATTCGTAGAGAAGGGTAGACCTGCCTTTGCAAGGTTATTGTGGACAGGCGAACGAGACACAATTGCGACAGCGAGAAGAGGCGCGAGTACGGCGATAACAACGCGAATGTGAGCAGCTCGGCCCCCGAGCGACCAGTCCGGGTTCTCGACCAGTGGTAAATTTTCTCGGTGCAGGAGTTGAGTAACCGCGACAGCAGGCAAGAAAAATGAAACTGTCGCTATGAATGATCTAAACGTCCACGTTATAAGCATCGATCCCAGCTCGTTGAACCCATTCCCTTGCCTGTATGAAAACCGTGACAGGCCGCAAATCATGTGTCTGAACATAAGTGTGGTATGAGATGTGAAAATATATCTGTAGAGATCATAGACTAACCCAGAAGTGCATCCTTTTGCCAGCTGGTTGAGCGGAATGATTTCAGGTTTTTGATAGAAACCCCACAAGTAGATTTTACCTTGCTGCCAGCACCGACGAGTAGGCCGGCCAATATTGTTCGAAGGTGACTTGCTGAACAAATAAAGGGGCCGGATTGTTCGAGATAACCCGTGAGGGCACCGCCAAGGATCATCCCGAGAGCACCGATGGCTGCTTCGGTGTCTCCACGCACCGCACTGTGAATCAGCCCAGACACGCCGAGCACAGAGCCATTGCTAATAAGCAGAGAATGTACTGATAACGATAGACCGATGCCCGCTACGGATGCTTGGAGGGGCCTGGGACAGGACGTGCGGAGGGACATGTTATGGAGGCGAGGACACAGGAGCACCGGTTTGGTCCGGTTGCCAGCCTTGTTATGTACCCGCCAACTTTATTACGATGAACATGCTTTTCAGGATCACCATCGATGCCAGCAGTTTTGACTCTCACAGAACGAGAACTGCAGTAATATGTACATCTAAAGATGATAGTTTGATATGCATTGATATGAACTTCGAAATCGGGATTAGCGCCTTATAGCCGGACCTGAGATCAGTAAATCTGAGTGTGACCGTGACATCGTCACGTGACAACGCGACGCGTATTGTCACAAATTAATAAAGACTTGGAATTTGGGGATCCCCACCAAGGTTCAGATTCGAACTTGTTTCGGACATCCACCATTGTTCACATTCGACATCGCTTCATCACCAGGCGTTTGACTTTCTAGATGTCAGTGCCACAGATGACTACCCACACTCAGTCGTCCTCGGCAGACGCGCCACCAGCCGCACCAACAGCTCCCGAGCACTCACACGGCGACCCTTCGTTGGCTCTCTTGTCCCATAGCAGTGGCGATGCTGGAGTCGCCGACGTTAACTCTACCTTCAACAAAAACAATTCCAGCACGCTCTCCACCGAGGGAGATTTAAAGGTAGGGTAATAAAAAAACGCGTTGTCCACCTATGTCATTGCTCCCAGGCCGATATAGAGACGGCGTTCAGTACTAGTGATTTTAAGTACCAGGGTCGTTTTGCATGTGCCACTTCCCTGCCTCAGGCTCCCAATCCTGGCCTCTCCATTGACGGTGTTGGTCTCATTGGATTGCCTTTGAGCGCCCGAGATGCAGCCGTGATAAAGGAAACGGCTGCTCAAGCCCCATACGGGAAAGGGGCAGAGACATTGATTGACAAGCAAGTTCGAGATACATGGGAAATTGGATCCCAACGCGTTAGATTCACCAATCCAGCTTGGGACTCATTCATAGACAATGTGGTAGTCTCAGACGTTTGGAGGTCTCTTGGTGTTGCGCCTTATAGGTCGCCTCCTCGCTGTGAACTTTACAAGCTACTTCTCTACGAGACCGGTTCACAGTAAGTCCAAATCTCTTGTGCTGAACTGGTAGAAAGTTATCTAACCATGTTTGCTTCCCAGCTTCCTTCCCCATCAGGAGTAAGTCTTTCCTCTCAAGCATAATCAGTTTACAAACAGCAGCCACATGCATAGCACTGCCAAGGTGAATGGAATGTTTGCAACGCTTATCATTGTCCTCCCATCCCAGTATACCGGCGGTGAAGTGCATGTATCCCATGGCTCTTCAAGCGAGGTCTTCGACCTTTCGTCTAGCTCTGATTTCACGACGTCCGTGCTTGCTTGGTACACTGATGTCATCCATTCGGTCAAACCTATTACGTCCGGCTATCGGCTTGCACTATCCTATAATCTTATCCATACGACCACTGGTGTCCTGATACCCCGCCCTCCCTCCTGCGACACCATGTCTGATGTGCGTCGCATCTTTCGCAGATGGTCTCAAGGAGATTATCCAAATGCCAGGGACGTGGTCGTATACATGCTCGCACACCAGTACAGTCAATTTGAGCTGAGTCAATGCGCCCTCAAAGGAGAGGATGCTCACCTTGTCTCGCTACTAAAAGATGCTGCAGAGACAGCTGGCATCGTGTTATGCCTCGCTAATGTTGAGTTGTATGTGGCGGGTTCAGCAGATGATTATGGCGGTGGTTATTACAAACGCGGACGTTATGGCTATGATTCTTATGGTGGTGACATGCCTGAAATGGTGGAGGAGCACACTCGCACGTTATCACTGGAAAATGTCGTCACTCTCGATGGTGAAGATTTTTGTTCTCTAGAAATTGAATCCGGGGATCTGATCCCAGAGGACGCCTTTGAGGATTTGTCACCAGATAAAACAGAATATGAAGGTTATCAGGGCAATGTGAGCATGCGGCTGTGGTCTTTGCTATGTATTCCTGATGCATGTCCTTCAGGCAGCTGGAGATGTCCAACACTGTAAGCTTCAGAAACAAAAGCACGAGGAGGTTGAAAGCTCATCACTTTGGTGCAGGGTATCATCTTACAGGACTAGTATTGTTCCTTGCCGAAAATCAAGACCGATTGCTTTTGACTGCACAGGGACCCACGTATGCGCTCCAGAAACTCAAACAAGCAACGGACCAGCCAACCACCGACAATAAAGCAATGGTCGAATTCCTTCTTCACCGTATCAAAAATCCCTACGGACAATATTTCTCTTACAGCGGCCCCACCAGTTCCGACGAAATTACGCGTGTATTGGTAGATCTTTCTATGCGCTGGAATGACGTTCAGATGTGGAAATCCGTAGCTGGGGTTTCCCTTGAAGCCATTGCCAAAGATACACCGCGTTTACTGGCTGCTCGAAAGAGGTTTGGCTCGGACAATGTCAACGATGTGTAAGAGCTACTCTGACGGTATGGAATTTCACCTGACAAACTTTGTACAATCATTGCGACAGTTTGGGACAGGCTGTAGAAAGTATAGGACAACTAAAGTCCAAGCCTGCCTTCATTGAAGCTCTACGAGCAGAAGCTCCAGATGGAGAGGGCCAAGTCGTCGTTGATTGGTGTAGCCTTCAATCAGAGAAAGCCTTCCGGACTCTGAAGCCTCCCGGTGTGTCTGACGCGGAGACTTTACTCCAGGCAATCCTTCAGCGTGGTATCCATTTCACCTCGGAGGTGTAAGTTGCAATTCCTTAAATTTAATGAATCCGTTGACAGAGCCCTATTAAACTAGTATTATGCCACAGTTGGCTCGCTTTGATTCCACTTACGACTTCTGGACAGCATTCATTCCAATGTTGCACAGACACCGTGACCGAGTCATAGGACCGATACCTGGAGATAAGACTGATCCAATGGGCTCTTCGCATCCCTTGGCGAGCATATATTCGGATGTTATCGCCGCCTCTCTGAGGGCCGCAATGCTGCAGTGGAATTCAGCCCCTCCCGCGCATTCACTTTGGGGACAGCCAGTATCAACGGTAGCTACCAGGGTTGTCCCATTGGTATCGCTCTGCTTTGATGTCGGACGGGTGGAACTATGTTCAGAGCTGCTATCCGCCATAGCACAGACCGGTCAAGCCAGTCATTCCGTTTTTGCAGGTGTCGTCATCCCTATCGTTCCAGAACTATGTACTAGTTTGCGGCAGAAGGGACTGGATGTCTGTTCTCCTATATTCAAGAAATTCCTTCGGCTGGCCATCGGAATTTACATGAGGGACATTCTTGGCGCAAAACCAGAGGTTCCGAAGGTTTTTCCACTGCGCAAAGTAGGCTGCGGATGTGTAGATTGCCAGGAGCTGGACGATTTCTTAGTGTCCCCGACGGTGCAGGTGAAGTTTTTTCGCGCCGTTCAAAGCCGTCGAAGTCACCTGGAGGGACGTCTACTTGGGGTGAGAGATCACGTAAAGTTCCACACGGAACGCCGTGGTTCTCCACATTCTCTTGTCATGATCAAGAGCATCAACCACTTACAGATTGCTGACTGGGAAAAACGTCAGTTGAAAGCTTCCGCCTTTCTGAATTCCATCGGGAGTAACAACGTTCGTTTGAGCCTCCTCGGAGATCAGTTCCCTGTTGTGCAGCGTGCCCTTACTGGCTCACACGCAATCAGATCCATTTTAATGTTTGATGATTACTCGACCACGTCCGACAATCCTGTTTCATCTCAAGCAACTGCGAGCACTGCACCGAGCCAGGGGGTATTCGCGGTAGGGTCTACCGTTGCACGTGCCACTGGTCATGTTCGTCCCAAGGTTGCCCCGGCTATGCCCTCATCGTCTTCCTCCCAACCCAATCCCGTTAGCGGTCAAAAAAGACGGAAAGGTGTCTCGTCTGGCGATGTCATTGACTTGACCCTATGAGTTGCTAGACAATGTCATGACAGGAGGTCTGTATTCCTAGCAGGTGCACACGTATTCATGGTCACAGTGGATGTTCGGTTCCCTATAATGCTACATTACTTCGGTCTGTTACTTGTTTCCTTGGTGATACAACAATAGAATACTATTGGACATTAATGCCAAGTTCTGATGAGAAGGTGCAGCTGTCGGCTGGGGCATTAAGGCTTCGTTTGCCTAGGCAACTCCAGGTCCTCCGGACCGAAACTATGCGGTAACAATCCGTCCAGGGTCATATTCAAAATACCCCCATCTTCTCTGTCCTCCGCGGGGTAGTCGGCAGGAACTAAAAGAATCGGCATCTCCAGAGCGCAAAATTCCCTGATCACCTGTCGACAAATCCCACAGGGAGAGAGCGGCAGCGCAACATCTCTTCAAAGGATTGTCGCGCATGGAGAGAAAATCATGATATGAGAGCTCACGTTGTTACGGCGAGTGCGACGAAGTCCCTCTTCCCCTCGCTCTGGAATGAATGGTGAGCTATCTGTGGGCCAAACAGCCCGGGGTCGAAAACAACGCACCACTGCTTTGACGACCGCGGTACGCTCAGCGCATATGGTACCGCCTTCGAGAGTATGGGAAATGTCAAGTCCATCGGCACCCAGTATTAGAAGCATCCCCACCATATGAGGCGTTCTCAATGTTGGTACCCTTCACGATTGTACCGTCAGCACATAGCAAAGCAGCTCCCACACGGAACTTCGAGTACGGCGAGTAGGAGTATTCCTTGGCTGCCAGTCCGCGGTCTGTATCGATCGTGTTGATTATGTGGTACAAATACCTTGGGTGGCAGCTTGAATCAGACTTCGACGGCTCTCGTCAGGTATCATGATCGCTATCAGCGAGCGATGGTGTGGAGTGGATTGAAGTCGCGAGACGAAGGGGCGAACCAATCCCAGGTATACTTGGTGAGACAATCACCAATGCTACTGACTGATGAGAACCTTCGGACACAATGAAGGCGAGGGAGCAGAATAATACGTTTAGCACTCATACTAGCTCGTACCGATCCCGCAGTAGCTTCTTACATATATATACATTTCAAACAGGCTGCCGAGGCAATTCCAGGTCTTCTGGACCAAAACTATGTGGCAGCAGGCCTCCTGCGGTCACACTCAGAATTCCTCCATCCTCTTCATCCTTCTTGGGGTAATCCGCTGGCACAAGGAAGATCGGCATTTCCAAAGCGCAGAACTCCCGAATTACCTGTCGACATATCCCGCAGGGAGAGATTGGAGCGGTAACATCCCTTCGGAGGGAAATAGTTTATGCAAGGTAGAAAAGGTGGCATGGGCACTTACGATGTCACAGCCAGCGCCATGAATTTCTTCGTGCCCTCACTCTGCATAAGGGAACGCAATCAGCTCATTCTTGGTGGGTGAGCGCCATTGACATACTACTGCTTTCACGATCGCTGTTCTCTCAGCACATATGGTACCTCCTGCGAAAAGTGGAAAGAGAAGAAAGCAACCATGCCATGTTAGTTAGCTGTTTGCCACTCCTCCATACTCGAACGATTATCCTACCCAACGAAGCATTTTCGACATTCGCACCCTTTATAATCTTTCCATCTGGACATAGAAAGGCTGCACCCACGCGGAACTTTGAGTATGGAGAATAGGCATATTCCTTGGCTGTGACGCAAAGGGAGGGGTTGGTGAGGTGTGCCCAGACCATGAGGACAGTAGCGTACGAACCTTCGATAGCAGCTTGAATTAGGCCTTCACGTTTGTCTTCGATCGACATGATGCAAATCTTCGAACGCTAAGATGAGAAAGTACAAGAGGATATCAGTAAGGAAAATGGCACGTCGTCGACTTGATCTGGGCCAAGACGGACCACCTATACCGGTAGCCGTTCGATGCGCTTCGGTTGAAAATCGAAAGGCAATTCCCTTGAAGCTCCGAGATGATGCTCTACTGAATCACACTAGTATTTTCTTCGATCATTTCCTGGGCTGATAAGGTGAACAGGGTGAAGATAAATCATTATGTAAAAGTACCACGGCGTGCGGTGCAGAGTTGACGTGCCTCCAGCAGTGTATACTGAGGAAAAATGCATGTATCTTAACGCTAACGACAGCAAGCACGACAAGAGCGAACACCTATGACGATACAGAAAGTACTTTTGCGAGTTCGGACGCCGTGATTACACAGTGCGTGTAGTAGTTTTGCGGAACACTCCAAAGTCACATTATGCGCTAATCAGAGTAGAATGTTCATACGAGTCCATGTCCAGACAGTGGCTATGATGCAAAGCTCGGGATAGGGTGATAACAAATGATATAAACGAGGGATATCGGCTACCCACTGTTCCCAAGGAGAGAGGATAATATTCCCTGTAAAAAGACGTCAGAAGAAAGAAAAAAAAGTATCTATGCATTCGACTGACCGATAAATCGTCGGACGAGAGTGGGCACAGGAAACTCGCGGAGTTACTGATCGTGGGTGAAATAGTAAAGAAAAGTACCCGCAAGTCCAACTAGCCCCAGGATCAGCTTGATAAATCTGAAGAAATAGGTTCTAGCCTACCGTAATATCGTAATCCACAGTAATGTCAGATTTTGTGCCTCCGTTAAGACCACACTTAGTTGCCAAATCCGCAAAAATCTGACTACTCGAAGGCATTGTCGTCGTATATTCAATCGAGAAGGGGAAAGTGATCGTCTTGTTGGTGTGAGACGGGAACGTCACATCCGATTGGTTGCCACCACCGATGTAAGTGTTATTGATCGGGTAGTATATCTGAAAATCGACATTCAGCAACATATATCCGGGGCATCAGGAGACCATACATTCGCTTTTATCGACGGGAAGGATACCGAGAAGTAATTAGGATTGTTGGCCCTGTTACGAGTCAGTGTCCTCCCAGAATGCTTCTCCAGGGGACTACTCACGTTATGTTGATCGCAAGATTGAGCTGCACACTATTAGTTCCCACTTGAATCTTTGCAGATGTACGGCATGTGAATGACTTTACAGCCACAAATTGAAGAAGCGTACCTCTCCCGTGGAAGGGGCCCAAACACTTCCAACAATAACGTTAGGTGGTCGGATCCACTAGGGCAGGCTTGAGAACAAGACCACGGATGCCGTTCCTTTTCTTACTTACCAAGAACAATGCAAGAAGGATGCTGATGATTAGAAAAAGGGCGCTCATAAGCGTACAACAACAGAACCTCCCAATGCACCTGCCCCGGCTGCCCTGAGTGACGGTCAGGCTTTGGAGGCATTACCGCCCAATGTAACTTACCTTAGTCCAGAGAGAACCACCGTGGTGTTCGTATCTCCATCTTCTGAAATTCTGGGACCGGCTGTGCAAATAAAATGAACGGTACGGTAGGTAAGGTGAAAGATAGACGGACCTCCCAGTATTAGCTAGTGCGAATCCGCCGGAATTATATTCGTTCCCTTCTTTCTTTGCGTATTCCGTGGCGCCGGCATTTACTGGTTGCTGGGTGGCAGGATAGTCTCTGTATGCACTTGGTGCGTAGGGATCGTAGCCACTTTGGTCGTACGCTTCGTGTGGTTGACTGTTACTGTAAGGGTCGAAGGGAGGTGCTTCGTTGTGACGCTGGTCATGGCCGTGTTGCTCAGTAAACGGGTCTCTGTACGCCATGGTGGTGGTAGAAGTGATAGTGGTGGAGCTGGAGACGCAGTATGACTGCTGCTGCGGATGCAGTGCCAAAGGGGTATCGGCAAGTGTGGCGGCAGTGCAGACAGGTCCCCGCGAGGGTCAAATGTTGTGCCACAGCATTTCAAACCGAGACTATGTACCTAGTACGTATGTACATGTGCAATGAGAGACACGGATGCCAGGCAGACGAGCTATCTAAGGTTGGTATCGTTTCCTGGGACGAAGGCCATGCGCTGACGGCCTGCCAGGTTGCTACCATCTTTGCTGCGTTGAGATGCTACGGTATCAGTAGTTGATGCCGATAGGAAGCGATTTGATGATAGGAAAGGATCAATTCCACGGTGGGTAGGCGTTTGCGAAACTCTAGCGAATGGTCGCTGTGGAGTCGGGGGTGGTCGCATGCCGTCAGGTAGCCCAGGACTATGCTGGCGAGTCCGCTTTAGGGCATTCGTTCCTTGAGAATTTGGATCTGATACTAGGGGAGTTGCTGGCTTGAAGCGACCACCTTGCGGCTTAGGCGGCGGAGGCATAAGGTTGTCAGGTCCAACAGCAGATGGTCGGATATCGGGGCGGGGAGCAGACAGATCGTATGACGCCTGCGGGATGTGCGTTTGAGAATTCTCTTCATGCTGGTATGCATATTGTCTAAAAGCACGCCAGGACACGTAGGTAAGTCGCTCCGTATCACGCAAATGGGGGGGGGCATACTCCGTAAAGCGGGTACTTCCAGGCCGCTGGGCTACAGGACGCGCCGTCTGCTGAACTGACGATCCGTGATCTTGCCGACTAAGGCTCTGCGGACCCCTGGGTAAGAGCGTAAGCCTCAGTGGCCCAACGGGGGTCGTAAATGATCTTGGACTAGAGTTTGTCTTAAAGCTCTTGTCGGGACTGGTGTGAAGGGGGCAGATGCTCAATACACGTCATAGAAATGACTGACGCTCACTCTCTCACGCCGATCATCGGTCGCTTGCCATTAGAATTCTGCTGTGTGGACGGTTCTTGGCCATGATCCAGATCGGTGCCGGAGTATCGCCGTAGCTGAGCATTTTCGCACCGCAACGAGTCTACTTCTCTGTGGGAAGTTCGATGGGAATGAAATGATAAAAGAATGGCTGCACGGACGCACTTCCTCAAGTCCCTGCGCTCGTTCCGCAAGCGATCGCACGTCGCAGAAAGCTGTAAGCACCGGTTCCGATAGTGGCGTACAAGAGCTGCGAGCGATTGTTGCTGGAACTATGAGCCGACATTCAGTAGGTTCCCACTAGGAGATTGTACAGCAACCCCGACTTTAACGGCATTTGCGATGCTGTCTATGACGTGGGGCAGAGAACGGAACCAGTCTGCCATTGGGGGTTCCATCTGAGATATTGATTAACCCACTAAATTAGTGAGGTTGATGGCGAAGAAAAGTGGATACATCTCGCTGAAGGGGGATCAGCTCGATCCCCTGGTCCCCGCATTTTGGACAACTTCGGTCCGGATCTATATGCGACCCAGGATGAGCGACACTTGTCTATCGAAGGCGAGTGCACGCATTACTGACTGAGATGGTTGTTGCACACCACATGGCCGCACTCGGTCAGCCAGAAGGGTACGGGCGGTGGACCCTTGTCATTTGGTACAAAGAGCAGATGGCACAGAGCACAGCCGACGAAGTCCCAGAAGTGGAAATCTGGCTCAGAGGTTGGCAAGCCTGACATGAAGCTGTGGGAGGGGGTGCTATATGTAGGTGGCACAGGAACTGGAGATGTCCCTCGAGTATGTAAGTGCTGCTGTGTTGCTGTGATGACCTCGATGTGATTGATAGTCGAGATGACGGGACTGGCACTTGCTGTGGTACACCTGGACGCCCAAATAAAATGTACAAGGCCAGCAGCTGCAGTTTCCAGCTTTGATACCTTGTTCCACACTGATCTTGTACATAACGATCACGTGTAGCTCGGATCGCCCTGTCGACTTATAAGATCGCCCGCCACACGCTTCGAACGCCCGTGTCTTCTTCGCCCATGGCGAGTCCGTCTGCCGACGATTTCCAATGCCAACCTCGCACAGAGCTACTGGACCGTGTCTCGCACCCCAGAGTCACAACAGTGGGGTGGTCGTTGAACGACCTTGTGGATAGCTCGCCCAACTTTCACCGTGTACCCCGACTACCCTATTCCGCTCCCGACCTCAAGGGCAGGATGTCTGAGTACCTAGCAAGTGGAATACCGCTCATAATAAGAGAGTGGAACAGACACCCTCTCTGGCCAAAGTCATTATTCACTATCGACTGGCTAAGGGAACACGGCGATCAGAGTAAGCGGCCCCAGCCCATGTAGGAGCTTTCTCTGACAAGGTGGAAAGAACCAAGCGTCCGTAACGTGCATGACCGGAGTGATGTCGAGATACCACTACCGGAACTCATTGAGAAAATGCGTGCCAGTCCAATATATGCGAGCGCTCAAGGTATGGGTTTGCACATTCTACTACAGCATGACACCAGAGGAGTAGTTGACATGCTTCCATCTCAGAGCAAGAACGACTGTACTGCAAAGACTGGCATTGTCCGGCTAAGTGGACCGAATGGCTCACAGATGCAAGGGTTATCCCCGATGACCTCCTGTTCTACGGATCCAAGGACTTCCTTCATTTCCTTCCCGACATGGTCTGTGATCTACGATTGCCTTATCCATCTGACTCATTCATCTTGTACAGGCAAAAGTAGAAACTCTGATGTGCTACATGGGCATCGGGGACACCTTCACACCGTTTCATAAAGATGCATGTGCCTCATCGGGTCAGAACCTTATGTGCTACAGCGAGAATGGCGGCTCATCATTCTGGTTCATGACCAAGGCCTCAGATGCTCCAGATGTAGCTTTGTATTTCCTCGGGTTGGGACAAGTAGTCGATCTTGAGACGCATGTGGTCACCCTTGATGAATTACGCGCGGCCCCGTTCGACGTTTACATCGCCGAGCAATGTGTTGGCGACCTGGTTCTCGTTCCTCCACGAAGTTGTCACCAGGTCGTAAACAGCGGCGGAATTACCATCAAGACTTCATGGTCTAGGATGTCCCTCGATGGACTGCAAGCAGCATTTTATCACGAACTACCCATATATCATCGGTTAGTACTCGATTTACTCGAACTACATCCACTAAGTTGATCTGTATAGCATATGCCGAGAGGAAATTTATAGGGTCAAATGCAACATATACCATGCAATACAACATCATACCGACCGTCTGGTGGTCACAAAGTCAGAGACAGAACTAGCTACGTTGGTCCAGGAACTGAAGCAGCTGCTTCATCTATTCGACGACGTCCTTGCGCAGGAATACACACCTGAACATGGATCCTTGCCGCATGTTTCCCAGTCGGGTTCAACCCACTCTGATGACATGCGCTGTGATTTCTGCGGTGCTGATATCTTCCAGAGCTTTTTTGAGTGTGACAAATGTGTAGCCTCATCTTCTTCCAAAGTGACAAGGCTGGGTGATGGACTGATCATATGTCCATCATGCTATGTCGAGGGTAGAACCTGTACATGCGGAGACATGCAACCAGTCCAGTGCCGGGTTATCGACGACCTCCTTCAAAGCAGAGACAGTGCTGTGGAGGCAATCCATCGTTTGGACAGCGGGGTCATCTCCGAATTTGGTTCTCTTTCCAAGCACCCCTCGTAAGCCTTATTTCCATATTTGTCACCACGTCATCTCTCATATACCACAGTCGACTATTGGAGAAAGGTGTTGGCATTTTTGATTCGGCTTGCAAACTGTACCAACAACGACAGTCGGGTTCCAAGGTTAGTCCAGTGTACTTGCCATATTGTTCAGACATCTTAGTTATGCCAAAGGGGAAGAGCTGTCGTCCGCGTGGCTCAGCTCCATCACATGCAGTAACCGTAGCCATGAGCTGCAAACCCTGTCACTCATCACGATGTTTCGCCCATCTACTCGAAGTTAATGATCTCCATTCCGTGGAGGCGATTAGCGTTCATGAACGGTGTGGAGGCGACGCTGGCTGGCATGAACACCATCAGTCATCCCACCAGTTACATCTCTCGTCCCAGCACGCTATCACCGAAGATGAACGAGCTGGTAGAAGGCCAAACATCTTCCAGAGATTAGCTTATTTGGCCAAGACCTACAATGCTTGCAGGTCTATTAGTCAGTTGACACAGTCCGGGTGGTACGATGATTGCGAACGACTGAATGTAGCGCCGGTAAATAGCCAATCCTCGTTTTTATCTACTATTCTGACGTCTCGTGAAGATTGCACCTAGTATAACTGAGGTCAAGCGTGGCCTCCCAGATGATGCTGCGGGTGACCAAGCAACTCTGATCGATAGAACTGTTCCTAGTGTTGGACCAGTGGGAGGTGTCTCTTGTGATGCTAATGCCATCCTTGCCAGTGCTGGGGATGGGATCACTCCTATGCTGATTGATCCTTTCCCCGAGTCAAGTAATGCTCTGTCCGAGCTGCATGGATCACCTAGCGCTCTCAGCGTTTTGACAGAACTTCCATCTGACTATGAGTGTTCCTTGTTAACGGAAGTGGCCGGCACATTTCCATCTGCACCTAGTACGTCATTTATTGTCGCAAACCACCAGCAACCTTGTCCTCAGGAATCTACTGGTCGACGCCGACAAAAAAGGGTCCTGATGGATTTCGTCCATGTTCCTCAACCGCAGTGGTACAGGGAAATGTGCAATAAAAGGACATATGCAGCTCAGGTACTTTCTAAGCCCTCTACCCGGAAAGAAACACCGGAGGTGTGTTTATGTCGCACCCTATTGACTCCATTTAACCTATCATGTCTTTAGTCTGATGATATACCAATCAAGGAGCTGGTACAGCGTCTTTCACTGCCAGCCTCTAAAGCAATTGGAGTGGGCAAGTTGCCGAACCACAAATCTAACGCATCAACCATGCCTCGTCTATCTGCCATGACCACCCCAATACCAAGAGTTTCAAACTCTGTCCTAGGAAGACTATCTGGCCGAACTGCTCCACACCCATCTATGCAGAAGAGAAAAGGAGCACAACATGTTCCACCCCAGTAAGCAATTTGTCTGCTATGCACTTGGTTAGCTCCTTACGAGTTGCTCCCCGATCCTAGGTCACCTATATCGGTGAAGCGAGCACGTTTGGCTGTGCTCGACCCTCCACGCTCTGAAAGTAAAGGGCTAGCAGATGCCCTCAATGAAACATTCGGGTGCATGGATGGGCATCGATACGTTAGCGTTGGTGTTCAGAAGGACCCTAATTTCACGAAGTCACTTCCTGTGGCAGCCAACGTGGAGACGTCCTGCGCTCTGGAGAGACTGGTGGAAGAAAATAAAGGTTTACGAGTCCAGCTTTCTGCACGAGAAAAAGAGAAACAGGACTTGGAGGAACGACTGGGGGTCATGCAGAGGCTTATACCAGGAACAGGGTCCTCATCGTCAACCGTGGATATTTGCTCAGACGCCTTCTCTTTCCATGCCACCATCCCTCGTAACAACCGATATTGCAATACATCCCCCAAAGAGTCTCCAAACTCCGGTCGCTCTTTTGGTTTCCGACCAGCGGAAGGTGGATACCGACGACGCCCACCTACGCAACCACGTGGTCACTGGAAGAGGAAATACAACAGTCGGCCTGTAGAACGGGAGCATCGGAACTATCCACCCAACGAACACCGCCGCAACTGGTCGAATAGAGAAGCGCATTATCGAACGTACCCGTACAAGAGTGTCAATGGCCCATCACCATCCCAAGCGGAGCTGACATTTCCTGCTGATTCCCACATGAACTACGACATGGCTGAACCCGATCCGTCCACTGCCCAATTAGCACCACTCTCGCCGACCAGGACATCTGACCAGTCCCAAAGCAGTACTTGCACGGACCGGGCGCAGCAGGACAGTTCAGAAGAAAGCAGTGCGTTTATTCCGTTCTGCAAATCCACTCCTAATTGACTTTACCATCAGCGCCAGTTACCTCCGATGTTAGTTCGGGGTCATTGCAACCCAAGTACGCTGGACATAAACGCGCTATGTCGGAAGATGAAGTGTCACTAGGTGACGAAGACGAATACCTGCCAAATTACTAGCAATCCACGATCAGTTATATTGTCAGACTTGTATCAATAGACAGCTTGTATATCGAGATCCGCGTATTCACTTCATGAGCACATGTACCAACGTATAGCTCGTTACTAGCACTAATCAAAACGTAAAGAGAGATTCAACATATTCGTCCGCGTCAAGTTGACGTCCCATGAAGAAAAAGCCGTATGAGCGAGTAGGAAAAAAGGATGCTATTAGTAGAGCGTGTAGTGAAAGGGTATAATCAGAAAGCGGACAAGGTAAAGATCGACATGCTGTGATGGTCAGCGATAGCGAGGAAGCAATTGAGAGTTAGGACTCCTCAACAACAGCGACAAGTAAGAATCTGCCAGAAACTAGACTTTGGCTGTGGAACTTCGCCACCTTGCTCACGATATTCTCCCCCGTGTGATGCCCCAATTTCATTGGCTTGTGCACGCACATTGCTGACTGCTGGCGGCACGACAGTCGGCACCATTGGGGACGCATGGTTGTAAACTTGAGAAGTGTAGGGATCTCCGTTTGTCTCGCGAGTGTAGTCGACGCCAGGAGTCGCATTTGCATATGGATGCTGTGACGCACTGATGTGACTCGCGCGGTTCTGGGGCGTGGATATGGGCACGTTTACCTGCGCTGCGGCGGACAAGGGAGTAACTTGACCAGGCGTCCCAGCGGGTGTGCTAACATTAGGGCCTTTACGTTTCGAACCGTGACGGACAAGGGCTGGTGAAGGTGGCATAACCATCGGGCCGCCGCCTTGCGATGCTCTTCGCCAATCTCCGTCACGAGGTCGTTCGAGGTCTCTCCTCGCTTGGGGTTGAGAGCCGACAACATTCTGAACCTGGGCTAGCTGCGCTTGACCCTGTATGAAAGGCGACGTCAGTAGGAAATACCACCCAAAGTCGGCTTAGCTTACCGTTGAAGCCTCCCAACCTTTCCCACCTGGGAAGACCACGAAAGATGTATCCACACCTATACTTGAAAGGCGAAGAACGTACCATGCAACAGATTCCAGTCGAACACACTGTCGTCAAGTTCACCGATGTTTTTCAACACCTTAGCGAACAACTCCCGCAGGAAATCATAATCAGGTGTCTCCTCGAACCCAAGCTTACGAACGTAGTTAAGGTAAATAGCGAATTCCTCTGCAGGATGCGACAGATCATTAGATTATTTGTATGTGGTGGCAGTTGATGGGCTAACCGGGGTATCCTTCACACAGTTCCCTTATTGGGGTAGTCTGCTTCTTTTCTCCAATTTTTTCGTATTTCTGCTTGTTCGTAGCAGCCTTCAAACCTTGCCAAGGCAAACTTCCTCTGAGGAAATACATGAACACGTGTCCAAGAGCTTCTAAATCGTCCCGTCTTGATTGCTCTATAGCAAATAACGTCAGCGTTTGAACGGTAGTCTAATGGGATTAAGAACCTCGTCCTAGATGAGTATTAATACTCATGTAACGCGCTGTGCCACTTAGACTCTTCCGCTCGCGGTAGGGGATGTGCTGTTTCGTCTTGGGATCTCGATACTGTTTCGCCATGCCAAAATCCACGACATGTATAACTAAGGCATGAGTGCCACCCAGCTTAGAAGCGAGTTTTAGTGTCTATACTGGCATCACACCCACCGTTAGCGTTCTTCGTTCCCGGACGACCAATGAGGAAGTTATCGGGTTTGATGTCGCGGTAGATAAGATTCTTCTCGTGAATTGTCTGTACTCTGGTGATCTGTGAAATCGAGGATGTGTGCACTGACGAGGAAAATAAATAAGAGTACGGACCATCTGCTTCGCGGCCATGCAAACAGTCTTGATGGAAAACTTGCGCCCGCACATGTCAAAGAGATCCTCCAAGCTGGGTCCGAGGAGGTCTATGACGAGGATGTTATGAAGCCCTTCCTGTCCGAAGTGGTATATCTGTGGGATCCCGTCTGCAACAGGGAAGGGATCGTTGAGCGTGGGAGTGGACGATGTGAAAATAACAGACGGTGGACGTACGACAACCGGCGAGGATGCGGTAGGAGCGACATTCGTCACGCAGTTGGGGAGCCTCTGCTTTGCGTGGCTCCTACGAGTCCGGAATGTGATTAACGCAGTCGAAGAAAGTTATGGCTGTAACAACGTACAAACTTGATTGCAACTGTCTGATTGTTCAACAAATTGGTTCCTGGCGGGGAAATGAAAAAGGTGTATAATGGAGGAATGCAAGACACCGGCGACATACCCTCGAAGATGACACCGAAGGAGCCCTCGCCGATTTTCTTACCGACACGGTAGTGGATGCCGACGATGTTCGCAGTCCCCGAGGTATGCGACGACATGGCGAAGAGAGGACACTGGAGAAGAAGAGGGATGGACAAGCAGGATGTGGCAGACGCTGGCCTCGAGCTTCAGGCTGTTTCGCGAGGGCCGAGATGCCTCAGCCTGCGAGGGCGAAGAGGAGGGAGATGAGTGGACAGGCTGAGCACGGAGTGAGCAGGCTAACTTCGGTCAAAACCGAGCTTCCAAAACCGGACAATAATTATTATGGAATACTTAAATGTCCCGCTGCGGTCGTTGGAAGTGATCATGAAAGGCTGTTCGGCTCGCGCCTTGCACTGGTCATCCGCAACCAGCAAAAAAAAAAAGAATAAAAAAGAATTTCTCTCGAAACATAGCATGTACACACTCTGAAGGGTATGAACGACCCTGCAGTGCACCAATCAACTCGCGTGTCGAGATAACACCAGTCACCCTTCCCGCCAAAAACGTGGCCCACTTCGATCCCCACTCTGTCCCCGTCAGCTCAGAGGCATCCCACTTGCAAAGTCTTCTGTCATACCAGCGGAACGAACGACAGCTTCGTGCTCGGTGTCACGATCATCGTTTTTGTTTCAGTAGTGGGCGGTCTCGATGTGGAACCGGGTTCCTACATCACCGCCATGCATCTGTCCTTGCTTTCCATGCCACGTCTTCAGGGATCGCACATTCGTGTCCAGGGGTGCTTCCGTCCTTATCACCTTAACCGAGAGCAATGTGCTGGCGAGGCAAAGCACTCGCTGGCACATGTGACATGCACCCCGATGCCGCACAGTATGAATTTGAAGGAGCTATGTTCTTTTGATCTCGGGTCAGCTCAGCGGGATACCGGTGAATGGAATACGGTATTTGGACCTGCATCTTCCTGCGAATAGTCCGGTTTCTCAGCACCCATCTCATGCATCGCAGAACCCAAAATATCGCTATCCCAACTAGTATCTGTATCGTCCATTCGAGCGCAGCACTTCCCGGATAGAAAGAAGAACCCACTCACAAGAACGATCGCTCGTTGTGAGCATCTCACCCCACTTGGAATGAATGATACACTTCCATTCCAGACCGGTATCTCCCCCGTGGAGTATGGCGGGTTAGCTAGGGTCCATCGTGATCCAGCTGCACGATCAGGAATAAGTGTCTACTCTGACCTAACGAACCGGAGTATGGCGGTGCCCACTTATCGGATGCAGAAGTTCGTACTGCAAAGCCTGATTGGAGAGTACGATACTTCCTTCGACACGCACAATACATTCATGTGATTTTTGAACCTGTAAAATCCAGTATTACTCCATTTCGTCCCATCCTGGACCCATGAAGCCGACCCCGTAGTCTTGCGTATGGCATTACCGTCGGTTATGCACGGAACTCGTTGGTAAATACATATTACGAAGTTCTGTAAGGCATATTTACCGCGGCGTTAGGCGGGTGCGACGGTAGCAACCATTACGGGGTGGGTGAGGGAGGACATTCAGACATGGGTACGCCTTAAATTAATCGTTGGGAGTCATCGAATAAGGTATGTCTTCCAGGGGAGCTTTGAATCTCGTATGAAACCAAGCGATCGTGTTTGTCGGTGCTGCTTCCGTTCGTCGTATGCTATTCTCCATTGGATGCTTAATGCCAATACGACGTGGTCTGATTGAGTCTGGCATCATCGCTGGTGTGCCTCAGCTGGTAAGCACAAATGACCACACCGCCCAGACAAAGGTTAATTTGTGCGAGGTCGAGGACATAAGCCACCGTGCTGTACGAGGAAAAAAAAAAGTAGGGGACTCGACAATCGCCTTCTCATCGTCTGGGTGGATCACCGTGGACATTTAGGTGGGTACAGGGTGTGCATTATGCTGGGAGGACTCCCAAGGCATGTCTGCCTGACATGCCAGCGCGTATATGTCATCCAAATGAACACCTACCACACCTACATCCCGCCTTGACTATTCATGGTGGCCATGCCTCCTGAGATCAAGCCCAAAAAAGAGGACCCTTTGGCACCTGACATACAACATGCTGGCGAGCTCGAGATCAATGCAGAAGTGAAGAAAGAGTGTGACTGCAGTTGGTGCCAGCAATTTAGCAGGACTGGTGGCCGCACAGATGGCGTTAGGAGAACCATAGTTCCGGACTGTGATTCGCCCAAATCATACCTCTTGAGAGGAGAACAACTGTTTCCCCAAAATGCCTATGGGCTCCTTGCCTCCCTATCGAACTTGTCTTGTAAGAACAAAATATGCTTCATTAACCTCGTGAACAAACGGGTTCCCGCTGAAAGTGAAAGTCATGCTTATCATGCCTGCATGGATGACTCGATCGTAAAACATTTTGGTTGGATGGTTGCTGTATCTTGAAGGCGACATACACATGACAGAACTCCGGGACCATCACAGATTCTTCTCCTGGGTTGCTGTCAATACATGCATGGCACTGTCTTATGCTGTACTTGCTAGGAATTACATATGTCCCTTCCACTTCCCTCATGCAGTCTAGGTCACCCGTCGTTCTGCTCATCGTAGCGCCGGCAAGTATCCTGTCCAGAATCGTCCCGGTAAGCCATGTATGATACTCACCCTCCAACACCGTCCAAAACACTATCATCCACTAATGGCCTAGCAGGTAGACGGGAATTGTTATGACCCATTTGCTTCTAACAGTGGGATCGCGATATATCCTACGATGGTAATAATGAATGTATTGTGCGGGGAAGTAGCAACCAGGGCTCAATCAGTCCTTCCCTGACCACGAAGGCTTCACCTATGGTCGACTTCCTGAGTGGGGGCCATGTCAAAGACTCAAAGTCCAATCAAGCGCCTGGCAGAATGATGTTGATTCACTCTGTGCATTATAGGGGTTTTCATTTATGGGACATTCAGACTGCGCAGTGACCCACTTACCATGCTAGCTATTATTGTCCAACGAAAATACCAGAGAATTGCATAACGCCCTCAGACAGTGCCCGTGGTGCTTGTTTAGCCCAACACAGTAGACTTAGATCCTTCTGCACATGCGGGCGAAGAAAGCCGACGCCTGCACTTCTCGGACATCCTCGGGACCGTCCGAAACCATGGCAGGGATTCGTTTCTACCCCCTCACTCCACCTGTGCGTGCACTGCCCAAGCCAAGAAAAAATTTCTTCTGTGTCCGTCCGATTCCGAAACTCGCGAGACCCTGTGCCTGTGTGAGAAGACAATCAGGGACACGTATATGCCACGGACGTTACGGCCGCCGTCCAGCCGAGCTGTCCTGACCATATTTCTGTGCAACAGAGGAGCACGGTGATTACACCAAAGGCGGCTACGGCTTTTGGGAGACCAGTCCATACATGAAATCCATTGATTAGGTAGTTTGGTGTCGAGCACGACGAGAACGTAGTGCCTCGGCTCGGCTGTCCCGCCGTGATAGGGGGTCCTCGTTAGCTAGATGGAGAGAGCTGAACCAGTACTGAAGCTATGCGTACTATTCTTACTAGAGAAGCTATCTAGAAAGGCTCTCGGGCGGTCCCTCTTCCATGAAGAATTCTTGGGATTCAGCAAGGTCTGTTTTGCCATATGTATCGACCCCCCAGCTGCTATTATCGGCGAGGTAGGTACATACACCTCTAGAGGGAAACAGTGTCCCGACCACGCATAGTCCGAGCCAGGGACTGCGCAAGGCTATACTCAGGTACTCACCGCGCCCCTGTCAAGCGTGCTTCGTAAGGACGTTTCAAATCTACTCCGGACTGACCGGAACAGGGAACAGCTTGTCGTCACGTCTTTGGAATGTTTACCCCCGCAACATTCACTTGCGACGGGCAGAAGTTCAAGAGAAGGAGAGGCGTATTGCATATTGTACATGATATCGTGAATGAGAAGGGGATGGGAGGGGGATAGCCAACACAGCGGAATAGGAATCAAGTGCGGAGACAACTTGAACACCACTATGACCAAAGGTAACGGGTAAAGTAATCATGTAAAGGGGTCCATTTCACGCGATTCGTACAACTCAACTTTGCATATACTTCTGTTGTTGCCAGGGTCTCTGCTGCACGACATCATTCTCGTCGCCGCAGGTGCTCTACCTTTTCTCAGCGGAATTCAAAGCTCGAACTCCAACGGTCTGGTACATGGTTAAGTGATAACTGTTGGTATCTGGGGAGATTTGAAATTTAGTACGCTATCCACTTTTGGCATACTGAGAATAAGCTCACGGCTCGGAGTTTTGATGATAGTAAAATCCGCTCATAGTGGCAGTTGGAGGTGCGGAACGTGGACCAATCGAGGAACAGCGCCCACCTCCACGCACGCTCGAGTCTCCTCGATGAGACCTAGGGGATACCTTGGCTTGTGCTGGGGAAGCTGGCATGGCAGTGTGACCACATTCTGGGATTGCGGAAGAGCGTCGGTTACAGGCGGAGGACGATGGGCTGAACTCCACGCAGACGTAGTAGAAGCCTGTCAAAAAGGTGCAACAGGGATCGAATCAGATACAGATTAGAGTGCGGACGGACATGCATTCCGCCAAACATGATACTATGGCTTACCAGCGAAGCTCGCACCGTTGATATCATGTACTTTGTGATCGGGTACCAAAAACCGCTCTTTCCACCGCATGAAGACAGCACCACGGTCACGGTCGGGTATCGTCAAGCAGGGCCGCCTGAGCTCGTTGCCGACATGACGAAAGGCGGGGAATCGTCGCCAATGTAACATATCTTCTTCCTCGCTGGCACCCCATTTTTGCGTTAGGAAACCGTACCGGCTCCCTATAATCTCAGCATCGAAATAGGTTGTCAACTCAGGCCAGTCCTCGGTCAGCCCACGAATGCAGAGGTAGCCGCAAAGGAAGGAAGAAGACAGGTCGACATCCTGTCAATGCAAGTCAGTCGAAGTAGGAAGAGGAAGGTGAAAACACATACGACGATGGTAACCGTGACATCGTAACTGTTTCTACCGCTCTTTTGGGTGCCGTTGAAGGTTGCACCTGGATACAAGCAGTGACAGCTTTGAGAGCGGACGCGCAGGCGGGTGATGTCGATAGAGGGGTCCGGTGACGGTTCTCGGTCATAGTCAGACTCTGTGCGCACAGGGGAAGAACGAGCATGGTGGGTATTGGATGTTGAAGAGGGTGTGCGGATGGAGAGAACAGGAAGCTGCCTCGGTGCAATACTGGGTAAAAAAGAGGTAGGTCGACGTATGGAGGGAATTGAGGACGAAACAGAAGAATTGACGGTTGATGTCGGAGAGGTGCTCAAATCGATATCATCCTCAAAGAGGGCCTCGGAAGATGGGGTAGTGGACAGGGCACGCGAGCTGGCGTTGATGCTGGGAAGACCAGGTCGGCCTATGGACAGGCCGTGATCAACGTATATGCTAGGGGAGTCGTCGGCACGAGCCGAGTCGAGTCTAGCGCGGCAGGCACCGCAGACGATGTTCGAGTCATGGTCGTCGAGGAAGACAATTGGATTGAGAGAATCTCCGGTGAGTGGGGATGAACAACAAGAGCAATACTTTGTGGTTTGCGTCGGCGGTGGCTCCTGGATGGGCTGCTCAAGGAGAAGGGGGCAGAGGTAATTAACGGGCATGATGAGCAAGTGGGGGGGGAGAACACGGAGAGCGATTGAGACCGTCTGAGTGCTGAGAGCGAAGGACAGCTTCAACAAGTCGCAATTGAGCCTGGCTGCCCTCTTCGTCACGTGCATCTCCTCTATATAATATTATTAGTGACATATGTATATATCTTCGTTATTGTCCATGGCTCCGATCACGACAACCTACAGCCGTAGGTCCGGTCGCCTGACAGTATGTAGCTCATAGGTGATGATGAACGAATACACATCGTGGGTTTAAACGTAAAATGTTCTATTATGTTTACTGATATAAGTTACCACAGGCAAGATGAAGGTGTCACGAACACAATGAGACACCGAGATATCCAGGACAACTAGAAGGACTCCCCGGCTGCATTTGGACGACTTGCCGATCTACGCAGGCCAATGCCAAACGTCAAGGGCCTGTACTGTTCCTTGCATTAGCTTAAGAAATACCACCCTCTTCTCATGGATGCGTACAGCACCCCCCACTATAGACAATCGAAACAGCAAGCGCTGTAGTAAGTCGTTGTGCGACTGTCGACGCCCATGTAAGCAGCTTGCCCATGGTATGTGACATATGGATCTCCCTCGCGCAAAAGCACAAGGCGATTCCGTAGACAGGTGACTATCCACCGTGACTTGAATGTGTCATCTCACCTCTTACGGAGAAACAATAACCGATAATCTTTAAATGAGTAGAGAGAATTCCAGGAGTGACAAGTATGAGGACACGATGCAAACCACAAAGATGACTAGTATGTCTGTGATCCAGATGTGGGACTACTCCTTGCTCAGCAGCGCAACACGACTATTGTAAGTGGTCTTAGTAGTCCGCGGACGTTAGCTTGAGCTGGTTAGAGGTCCCACGCTGGGATCTTACGAGATCTCCAATCTTTGTTGGAGTCACAATAGGATCTTTCCCTTTGCTGCCCTCGACGCGCAGCTTCGGTAACTCGATGCGACAAGCGGCGCGTTGCACATGACGCGGCTGGAAATGAGATACTTTGTGAAGTGACCCCTGTCCGCCACTGTAAAAATACATTATTACCATGCTCTCCCTCTTAGGTTGGCTAAAATGGAATCCATGTGCTCAACCACAAATGGTACCATTATCCGACTCCCTCCGGATCGTTTCTACAGCACAAGTTTGCTAAGAAAAATGGTTTGTACGTATTAACATGCTTAGAAATGCTGGGCCAATAGGATTGCTATCAGCAGAGAAGGAAAGGGAAGGCTCTGTCTTGAGCTTGAAAATGAGATTGTACGCAACAACACTATCGAGAGCACATTCGTATCGAGTATGGAGTACTCCAAACTACAAATCGTCATCTTCTTCGGGAAGAGGAACCTTTTCAGCCTAGCAATTAACATTAATATCGAAGTGAATGGCTCAGATGGAGATAAAAATGTACCATCTCTAATTCTCTTCTGTATTGCTCCATCAGTGCAGAGTCCACCGCAACTTCTGCAGGCGCAAGCGCGGGTGCAGCGACAAATTCAAGAGTGGGATTTCTGGCACACCAAGTAAGTTGATTTTTTTAGATGGTTAGGTTGCACCTATCTTGGGACTTACCCGACAAGCTTCCTTGCAAGCCACAGGAATGGCTTCTCGAAATTATAGTTCGACTTTGCAGAGATCTCAAAGTACTGCAGGTTTTTTTTGCGGTGGAAGGTGACAGCGCCAGTTTTGACTTTGCGCTCCTGGTTCGCAGCAGTCAATCCCAAATGGTCGGAGGAAGTTGATCTCACGTGCCTTCACGTCGACTTTGTTTCCGCACAGTACGATAGGTATGTTCTCGCAGACACGCTCGAGATCACGGTGCCAGTTAGGCACGTTCTTGTACGTGATTCTGGAGGTGACGTCGAACATAATAATACCACACTGACCCTGGATGTAGTAGCCGTCACGTAGACCACCGAACTTTTCCTGACCAGCCGTATCCCAGACGTTGAAGCATATCGTGCCGAAGTTTGTCGTGAAGGAGAGCGGATGGACCTCAACACCAAGAGTGGCTGATAGTCGATGTTAGTTAACCGTACGCGTTGGAAAAAAAACATCTGATGGAAATGGGTCATACCGATGTATTTTTTCTCGAATTCCCCAGTTAAGTGGCGCTACGAGGTCGCCCAGATCAACACACGATCGCTCTGAGAGAGTTTGAGTTTGCGCCACTACTCACCTTCACAAAGGTGGTCTTTCCAGTACCACCGTCGCCGACTGCATTTGATCCACAGTTTTTACGCAGAGATAGAGTCATTCGTGCACGGGCAGTTGTTATTAGAAGGCACAGCACAGGACAACAAGTACGCAAAAATCGATCAGATGGAGCAAAAGTGTTACAGAAACGAATTTTCAGCGACGCAGATAATACGCACCGAGGACGAGCTTGAAGGTCGGGATTTCAGCAGAAGTACTCATCGCTCGTATTAAGAAGATAGAAACGGAGCAAAGGGAAATGGGTAAGACAAGGGCAAGCAACGGTCAAGGAGAGAAATCAAAGAAGAGATGATGAGATAAGGCCTTTGTGACACCTCCCTCAAGGGGGTTGCTCTTGTTTCACTCACGTGCTAGCATCCCTGGAGCTTCAACGGCCTCCCTGATGGCAACAACCACCATTCACGCACGGGCATATGAGCTCTCGAGTGTGCTGGGAAATCCGGTGGGTGTGTCACAACATTAAATTGCATCATAATCGGAGCTTGGTGAATTTCCTGAAGCCTTCACATTCGCAAAAAGGTGCTGGCTAAACCGTAATTTATACTCACTCAGGAATCCCATTGACCGCGATCTATATCAGAATTACCCATCCGAGAGATTTCTCTGTTGGTGAGAAAGTATGTATTTATTCATTTGTTTTGCACAAAAAAACCAGCATAGTACCCGTAAGATAAGTTTGTCACAGCAGTGAAATTTGTCTAAGTAATGGCTGATGTCAAATAACCTTATAGTTCCCAATACTCGTGCAGATTATATGATTCAGATTGCAGTTGTCTCCCCTGACTCTGCGTCATGTTTGTGGGTGGGTTACTAGTTTGCGTTATGTCATAATTATTTGTCTATTGCAAAGGAAATTTGTAATCAAAGACCTGCGGCATTGGGGCACTGGGATCATCCATTTATTCTTACTGACCAGCAGCACCACACTGTACAGTGCCTGGCATTCGGGAATGATATCTAAGGACTAGGGTTCGGAATTATTTCAGGCCCGCATCTCTTGCCACTCCTCACTCATCTAGTGCGCCTAGCACGAAGATCGAGGTTGCGGAATAATCAGTTGCAACACGATGGATGCTAATGACCAAGTCCAGACTCCAACCCCTGATGTTGTCAAAATGGTTAGAGAGAGAGACCTGGTGCATCGTGGAAGCAGAACGAAGAGCACATCTTGCCCAAGAATCGACTGGGTGTTGTCTTCTTCAGTTTGGTGTACTGTGTCTTCCTCGCTGCCTTGGATCAGGTACTTCCTTCGACTATATAGCCAGTACCCTCCCGCGGACCATCTTTGTAGACCATTGTGGCCACCGCTTTGCCCACCATCGTCGCTGATCTCGGTGGCGGTAAGAACTATGGCTTGGTTGGGTGGTGATTAGCGTTTGCTATTGTTTACGCTAGTATTTATGCGTTATCACAGTAAAGCGCTTACATGCTCGCCTGTGCATCCATCGGGTCGCTGTATGGTAAACTTTCTAATATGCTCGGGGAGTTGCAAGTTTCTTACATGTCCTAGTCCGCTGACCTTTCCAACCACATGCCGAAAGCCAGTACTGTACGGCTCTGTATTGCTATTTCTGATAAGTACACCTTATGCAACAGAGAACAGTTGCCTTGAAATCCTCCCTCTGCCTTGCGTGGTGCTGCTCAAAACATGATATGGCTCGTTGTTTTCCGTGTGGTTCAAGGCATTGATAGTGGATGGATCCTTCAGCTAGTGCAAACAACAGTCTCCGATATCGTTTCTCTACAAGAGTACGTGTTTTACAATGCCTCTTCTGAGTTTCCTATGAAGGAGAGGAAAATATGGAGGATATATTGGCGCAACACGGGGAATTTCTGGGTAATGATCTGTCAGAATCACCGAACAGGGTTTACTGACGGCTTGAACATGTAGTTGGTCTCCTTCTTGGCAGAGTAAGTTGTCATCCACCTTCCTAGGTTTTATTCCTCTCTTCATAGGCGCTTCCTGATCACGCCTCCTTCGGGATCTATAATACTAGATCTGAATTTACCTAGATGTTTCTGGATCAACCTGTGCGTGTCCTAGTACCCAGGCAATTTAGACTTTCGTTGAACATACCTCAGGCCTACTGTAGGGGTCTTACTGTTCTGTTTCTTGAATCTTAATCCCCATGAAAGAAGGCCCACTGCGTCATTATATCCACGAGTTCGACTTTCTTGGACTTATGCTCGTAGTTTGTGGAGTAGTTTGCCTGCTGATCAGTTTCGATCCTGGTGAAACACTATGTACGCTTCACTTACGTTCACATGCGGTCTATTCAAATATTTGCATAGGGAAAAGCGCAGAGACCATTGCTCTTCTGGTTACTGGCGGAACCCTACTAGTGGCCGGTATGGTGAACGAAATATTCACGAAACAGGTCTGCTATCATTCCTCTGAGGCTGTCCAAAGTATGTAACTGGAATACAGGTCGTAGCTCTCTACTCACATCCTCCTTAGGCACGCACAACAGGTGCAATTTTGATATCCGCCCCCTTGCATGCATTCATGTTCTTCAGTGGTGCGTACTTTATTATTAATGATCACTCCATCATCGATTCATTTGTCAAAGGTTCTTAGTATGTATGTGTTTTATCTGTGCTTCGTTAGCTAACACCGATATAGTTACCTTCCAATGTATTAGCAAGATATGAATGCTTCTAGTTGCCAAGGTCTCATTCATAACTCGGCATACCAGTTCTTGGTGCATCCGCTACGAATTCTGGTGTCGGGTTAGTGTTAGGTCTTAGTGTCGGTTGCTTTCCTCATTATCTTATACAGGACGATTCCATTCTCTCTCACCGGTGCCGTGATATTAGGGTTGGTGGTTACCTGCACTGGTACTTATTGTCCAATAATATGGGGGGCCTGGGCGGTCATGACCCTTGGTTAGGGTTTGATGTCCATGCTGGATAGTACTTCTAACACGTAAGTAATGGCGATCGATGTGCATCACTTGTGTCCCTTCAATCTCTACAGTGCAGAGAAGGAATTGCATCCATTCGTTTCGGCATTTGGAATCGGTTGCTTGTTCCAGGTGCTCGATCAGATGTTATGTCGATGACAACTCGTAGTAATAGTTTCTAGCTAGACGCCGCTTATCGCACTGCATGCTGCCATCCACTGAAGGATATGGCCACTAGCACGGGCGCATTTGTTTTTCTCTGGTAAGCATCAAAATTCGCCGAAAATCATCAACGCTGATAAAGGCTCAGCACCCTTGGCGGTGCTGTGGGGATCATGATCAGTGAGACCATAATTTCTAGTGTATTGATCCAAAGGCTCAGGAGCATCTAGGGTCTGAGCATTGATACCTCTCCTGCGGGTATTAACGATAGCGTGAGACAGATTGCTTCCATAGCTGTGAGTTCACTTCTGCCCTAAGACATTACTCGTGCTTGATGTGTCCACTGCTCAGGATCCTACACTACGAGCAGAGGTTATGCACGCCTACGCTCGCTCCATCAGTACCGTCTGGCGCGCGAATACGCCTCTTTCGCCATTCGGGTTCTTGGTTGTGTTAATGATCAAAGCCTACACGCTTGAACGCCCAGTAGTGCAAGGCGGAGCTAAAGTTGCTGACGCTGAGGTGGGCGCTGCACCTCAGTCAGAAACGGAAAGTACCGGTAGCACTGA
>JADGIP010000153.1:0-32968 GCA_016618355.2 Astraeus odoratus | reverse complement strand
TGCGCTGCACAAACTAATCCCCCAACGCCCTGCTTATACGGTAAACTACCTGCGTTTTTGCATCAGGATAGCGTCTATGAACCACTCCCTTAAGCCCTGGAATACCTTTGGCATTCAACGTAATGCTAATCAAATTGTACGTGCCGATACTGCACAGCAGCTGCTGGATGCATGGCAAAGCGCAACAGAAAATAACGAACCCGTACTGATTCTGGGCGAAGGAAGCAATGTCCTGTTTCTTGACGATTTCGCGGGAACGGTGATCGTTAACCGCATCATGGGCATTGGTGTGGAAGAGCGCGCCGATAGCTGGCATCTGCACGTGGGGGCCGGAGAAAACTGGCATCAGCTGGTGCAATTTACCCTCGAAAAAGGGATGCCGGGTCTGGAAAACCTGGCGCTTATACCAGGCTGCGCCGGATCGTCACCCATCCAAAACATCGGTGCCTACGGCATCGAACTGAAACATGTCTGTGAATATGTTGACTGCATCGAACTGGCGACCGGAACGGCTAAGCGCTTAACGGCAGAACAGTGTCGGTTTGGCTATCGTGACAGTATCTTCAAGCATGAATATCAGGATCGCTACGTGATTGTCGCCGTGGGCCTGCGTTTGCCAAAGAACTGGCAGCCGGTGCTGACCTATGGCGATTTAACGCGTCTCGATCCGGCAACCGTCACTCCCCGCGACGTATTTGACTCAGTTTGCCATATGCGAATGACCAAACTTCCCGATCCGAAAGTAAACGGAAATGCAGGAAGCTTCTTCAAAAATCCGGTTATTAGCAGCGAAAATGCAAAAGCCTTTCTTGAAGGATGGCCCACTGCGCCACATTATCCTCAGGCAGATGGCAGCGTGAAGCTGGCCGCTGGCTGGCTGATCGATCAATGCCAGTTAAAAGGCACGTCCGTAGGTGGCGCTGCCGTTCACCAGCAGCAGGCTCTGGTACTGATTAATCAACGCGATGCGACCAGCGATGATGTTGTCCAGCTGGCGCATTATGTTCGTCAACGTGTGGGCGAAAAGTTTAACGTCTGGCTGGAGCCAGAAGTCCGCTTCATTGGCCGCACAGGTGAAGTGAATGCCGTGGAGACCATTGCGTGAAGGACAATACCATTCCGTTAACCCTGATTAGCATCCTTGCTGACGGGGAGTTTCACTCTGGCGAACAGCTGGGCGAGCAGCTGGGCATGAGCCGTGCCGGCATTAACAAGCATATCCAGACGCTTCGCGACTGGGGCGTCGATGTGTTCACGGTACCGGGAAAAGGCTACAGCCTGCCGGAGCCAATTCAATTGCTGAATGAAGACGTCATCCGCAGCCAGCTTGGACACGGCAACGTTGCGGTGCTGCCGGTGATTGATTCGACGAACCAGTACCTTATGGATCGGCTGAGCGAACTCTCGTCCGGCGATGCCTGTGTTGCTGAATACCAGCAGGCCGGTCGTGGCCGTCGCGGTCGCAAATGGTTCTCGCCATTTGGCGCCAATCTCTATCTGTCCATGTACTGGCGTCTGGAGCAGGGGCCTGCCGCAGCCATTGGCCTGAGTCTGGTCATTGGTATCGTCATGGCGGAAGTCCTGCACGATCTGGGGGCCGATCGGGTCCGCGTTAAGTGGCCAAACGATTTGTACCTTAACGATCGTAAACTCGCCGGTATTCTGGTCGAACTGACGGGAAAAACCGGTGATGCGGCGCAAATTGTTATTGGCGCGGGCCTCAATATGGTGATGCGTACTGTCCAGGATGATGTGGTGAATCAGGCCTGGACCAATCTCCAGGAAGCGGGGATCGTCATCGATCGTAATACCCTTGCCGTGCGCATGATTAAAGAGCTGCGCAGCTCACTCACGCTTTTTGAACAGGAAGGCCTGGCACCGTTCCTGTCTCGTTGGGAAAAGCTGGATAACTTCATCAACCGTCCGGTGAAGCTGCTGATTGGTGATAAAGAGATTTACGGCATTTCCCGCGGTATTGACGCACAGGGCGCGCTGCTTCTGGAGCAGGATGGCGCGATCAAGCCCTGGGTGGGCGGTGAGATTTCCCTGCGAAGCGCCGAATGACCGGATGGAGTAAACGATGCGAAAATCCGTCTGCGCTACCCTGGCATTTAACGATGGGGTAGCCTTCCGGAGAGCCCGAAATCACCTCTAAAGACGACGACTATTCGACAAGTCTGAAAATGCGGATGTGGATTTCAGCGCAATAATGACGCACTGACTATCCCCTCTCCCCTGTGGGAAGAGGGGGAAATCAGTTACTGCGGATACGGTACCCAGTCCCCGCCGTTCAGGCGAACGTACGGTTTGTTCTGATACTGAATCACTACCGCGTTGGCGTTCTCGGAGACTTCAGCCGTTTGCGGCAGGTTGCTGGTGAGCTGATCCCAGTTCACGCTATCTTCCACAAACAGCTTCCCGTCAACGGCGCGGGCAACCAGTTCTGAAATCGCCAGATAGCTGCTTGGCTGGGTAATCTCAATTGGTGCGCCCTGGTGCGGTGCCTTCATACCAAAGAATTTAATGCCTGCAGGCACGTTGGTAATGGACGGGCTTGGGATATCGCGCAGACCGGATACCTGCATTCTGTCGCCTTTCAGCGCGCCACCGTGCTCAGGTACCACGACCACCATCACTTTACGGCCAGATTTTTCCAGCTCCGTGAGGAACGCGTCCAGCTCGTCGAAGAATTTCTGCGCCCGCACTTTGTAATCCGCCGTTTTACTCACCCCGGGGAAGTGGTTACCGTCGTGAAGCGGCAGGGTGTTATAGAACGTTGCACTGCGCGGATTACTGTCTTTTTCGATGGTCTGCAGCCAGCGCTGCAGCACGGCGGTATCGTCATAAACCGGCGAGCCATCGAAGCCCAGCAGCGTAACGGGAAGACCGGTTTGATCCATCAGTGGCGCCTGCATGCCACCCTGTTCACGTACCTCTTTCAGGAAGTTACCGAACTGACCGTTATGCCCCAGCATCAGGTGCTGCGTAAAGCCCAGCTTCGCGAGATTATCGAACAAATAACACTGGTTGCCAGCGGGTTGATACAGGTTTTTATGCGATGCCTGACCGCAGCTTGCTCGCAGCAGGCGGATTGCCGCCGGGCCGCTGTATGAGGTGGCAGAGTTAAAATCTTTAAACTGGATGTCAAAGTGGGACCACAGCGGGTGAGACATCAAACCGGCGGCATCCACGTCAGCCCAGGAGAGGGAACAGATGTTAATCACCAGCAGCTCAAACGGCTGCGCATCGGCTGGCAGCGCATCCGGGAATTTCGTCTGTCGCTTATCTTCAGCGGTATAGAAGCTGGAGAGCCAGGCATTAAGATTGGTGGAGGTCGGCGGTGCAGTCTGCGTTGGAATATCGCCCACCACCGGCGTATCGCCTGCCGTTGTAACGGTAGCCGCTGCGCTTCCTCCCGTCGTGGTCACCGTTGTCGTCGGCTGGCCGGCAGGCCACAGGGAAAAGCTTGGCCCCGCCAGCGTCAGCACGTTAAGCCAGATCATAATGGCGACGACAAACACCGTGACGCGGATCCACTGAGACAGGAACAGCCAGGCAACCAGCAGGACAAAGACGGCGCCAATCATCTGCCAGTTAATGAAACGCTCAACCAGGTCAAGCATATAGTCTGCGCTGAAGCCCGCGACCTGCGATCCCTGGCTCATTATGCTTTCCGGACCAGGCAGCCAGGTATCGTGCCAGAACAGCGCAAAGCCGATGGGGATGGCCACCCAATGGCGTAAACGATGCAGCCTGATGTTCGGCAGAGGCATCAGCAGGAAGGCCATAAACACCAGGTTAAGCAGGGGATGGAAATTCAGATAACCTGCCCAAAGCAGGCCAAACTTCACCAGAAAGTAGAAGTTCCAGCCGGAAAGGCCGCGCCAGTATTGCCAGAGCGGCGAGGGTGACGAAGCGGTATAGGATGAATTAGTCATGTTTACGGTCTGCCTTGACGTGTGATGCCCGTGTCAGTGTTCCGGCTGGTTTTACATAGCGAGGTTTTACAAACATCACTCTGGCCGTATCACGGATACGGCGTATGGAATGGCGTGCATAGTAGCCAAGCGGGAAAAAGATCAGCGCGCAGAATACGACCAGTTGGATGATATCGCTGATATTCATGATGGTGCGTTCTCCCCGTTCTCAGTTAATAAGCGAAGGGGTTCCGGAACCCGACGCCAGACATGTCCGTCATGTCTGGCATTGAGGAGCGGTTTTACATCGCTCGTGATTGCGAGCGGTTTAACCCATTGTTCAGGCTGGAGAGCGCGCATTTGCACCAGCTCTGCGCTGATAGCATTATCTTCGAACCAAATCATACGGTTCGAGAAAATATCCCCGGTAGGCAGGGGGAAGATGTGGTTAAGCGCGGTATCAAGATCGTTGACCCGGCAAAACGACAAAAATAGCACCAGGCGATTGTCGCCAATGGTCATGATGTCCCCTGTACGGTTCGGGCGACACAGGGTGAGCGCCTGCTCAACGCGAATGCCCGGGACCGGCCGCAGGGCAACCATAACCCCTTTCCCGTCCGCCGGAAGTAACGTGTTGCTCATCATGTTGCCGACGGCATCGCAGAACGTATCCCATTTCTGGTAGCCACGCAGCTTCATCGGCTGGGTCATGGAGAGCAGCGTGGAGATATCTTCCGGGACATGGCGGCTGAACTGCTGACCCTGAACGCTTTCAATAAGCGTCAGGCAGCGTGACAGTGGCGCATTCCAGGGGATAACCATATTTGCCCCGCAGCCCAGAAGCAGACGCTCATCGGTAGCACGCAGGCTGGTATTATTTTCGCGCACCACAATTTTTAACGCGCTGCCGCGCTGGCGGCGCAGGGTATGAATTTGTCTCGCCAGCGTTTCAATCTGATTATTCTGCATCAACGAGAAAACGAGGGTGGCTGCCTGGGTGGTGCGGGCTTCATGAAAAAGCGCTTCGTTAGACTCAAACAGTGACCAGTTTTCCGAAAGCGCGGGCGCGCCCTCTAAAACCGCGATATGGCTCAGGATGCGCTTTTCATCGCTGCGCGGCTGCACCACGGTTTCTTCCTGCTGTGCCAGGTGCCATTTCCCCTCAATATGTTTAAGAGTCAGCTGTTGCCTGGCGCTCACGCCCTTTTCATTGCACCAGAAGGCAATATCGTAGAGATAGCTGCCTGCCTGGTCACGAAGACTTGCCAGTCCGAACAGGGAGCGATATTCGCCCATCAAAAGTGAGAACAGCTTGTCATTATTACTGCCGGGGTTGACGACCAATAGCGTGCAATTTTGAAACTTTGCCCATTTATTGATTTTTTCCAGCCACGACAGCAGTTTTTCAGCAGGAATATTTTGCAGTATGTTATTTGCACATTTAAGAATCACTAAATAGTGATCCGGATCTATAGAGCACTGAACGTCGCGGGACAAAAAGTATAGACTATCCGCTTCCGCTGACATGGAAAACAAACGTACTTTCTGGGGGCCGCTGTCGCTTTCGAGCGTAATTATTTTCTTCGGCTCTTCGCCCATGCTAATGACGGCCACGCGGGAATCCTTATCCTGAGCGGCAATTGTCTGGTTTACCAGGCTGATAGCGTCTTCATTACGATCCGTATTAATCCACCAGACTCCACCGACTGGCATGTGGCTCAATTCGTCCCATAATGACTGGATGCCAATAGAAAATATGGAGTCCACGATGTCCCTCTTTTCGTCTAATTTGCCTGTATCTCAGTTTACTAGCGAAAGCGTAGAAATAAACCTAACATTGAAATTAAAGAACATCAGATTTAGCATGTAAATGAAATTTGTCAGGGCAGGATGCCCCGCAACTTCCGAGCGTGCGATTTTCCTCAAAGGGATGGAATAAGAATGGATAATAACGAACCTGCAACCCCAGTCGACTCGACTCTGGGTTACACATTCCAAAACGATTTTCTGGCGCTGGCGCAGGCCTTTTCTCTACCTGAAATAGATTACACCGATATTTCCCAGCGGGAACAGTTGGCTGCTGCTATTAAACGCTGGCCGTTATTAGCTGAATTCGCCCATCAACATTAAGGGAGCCATTGATGGCCATACTCGGATTACAGGGCGTCCGTGGCGGTGTGGGTACCACATCTGTTACCGCGGCGCTGGCGTGGTCATTACAGCTTTTAGGTGAATCGGTGCTGGTGATTGACGCCTGCGCCGATAATTTGCTGCGTATGTCGTTCAACGTCGATTTCACTCGCGAAGAGGGCTGGGCCCGCGCGCTGCTTGATGACAAAGACTGGCGGGATGCGGGGCTACGCTATACCTCCCAGCTGGATTTACTGCCTTTTGGCCAACTGACCACCACAGAACGCGAGAATGAAGCCGCCTATCAGCGTCTGTTTTCGCAGTTCACGCTTGCGCTGCAGAGCCTGAAAGAAAAGGGGCACTACCAGTGGATCCTGCTGGATCTGCCGCACGGCGCCGGGACGCTGACCCGGCAGCTCATCGCCCAGTGCGATCATGTACTTTCCGTGGTGAACGTCGATGCGAACTGCCATATTCGCCTGCATCAGCAGGGGCTGCCTCAGAACGCGCATCTCCTGATTAACGATTTACGTATCGGTAGCCAAATCCAGGACGATCTCTATCAGGTGTGGCTGCAAAGCCAGCGCCGCCTGCTTCCCATTGTGATTCATCGGGATGAGGGGATGGCGGAATGCCTCGCCTCCAAGCAGCCGCTGGGCGAATACCGCAGCGACTCGCTGGCAGCAGAAGAGATCCTGACGCTGGCGAACTGGTGTCTGCTGAACTTCGCCAGCAAGGCGGAGCCTGCTGGGAGTTCGGTATGAGTCGACTCGCCAGCTGGCTTCTCATCCCGCCGGTCAGTTCGCGTTTGAGCGACCATTACCGGCACTTTCGCCGGCATGGTGCTCCGGCATTCAGCGCCGCGCTCGGCTGTTTCTGGCTGATTCTGTCCTGGACGTTCATTCCACTCGAGCACCCGCGCTGGCAGCGCATCCGTGCGCGTCACGGCGAATTATACCCACACATTAACCCCGACCGACCACGGCCTTTGGACCCGGCGCGCTATCTTATTCAGGCCGTCTGGCTGGCAATATCGTCATCCCGAACGGAGAAAATAACGCCGCACTGGCGCAGCTATTCCCGCGTACAGCAGTTACGTGAACGCTATCACCAGTGGCTGGATAAACTGCCCGCTAGCGTCAGCGATAAGACCAGCCATCTGGATAACCATAAAGAGCTTGGGCATCTCCACCCAGGCTTGCGGCGTTTTATTCTCGGCGTGATTGTCGTGTTCTCGCTCATTCTGGCGCTGGTCTGTATTACGCAACCTTTCAACCCGCTGGCGCAGTTCATCTTCCTGATCCTGCTGTGGGGCGTGGCGTTGCTGGTTCGTCGTATTCCGGGCCGTTTCTCGGCGCTGATGCTGATTGTGCTGTCGCTGACGGTTTCCTGCCGCTACATCTGGTGGCGTTACACCTCAACGCTGAACTGGGACGACCCGGTCAGCCTGGTGTGCGGTCTGGTGCTGCTGTTTGCTGAGACCTACGCGTGGATTGTACTGGTGCTAGGCTATTTCCAGGTGATCTGGCCGCTCAACCGCCAGCCGGTTCCGCTGCCTAAAGACACCACGCAGTGGCCGACCGTCGATCTCTTCGTCCCGACCTATAACGAAGACCTGAGCGTGGTGAAAAACACCATCTATGCCGCGCTGGGCATCGACTGGCCGAAAGATAAGCTCAAAGTCTGGATCCTGGATGACGGCAATCGTCCGGCGTTTCGCCAGTTTGCGGAAGAGGTCGGCGTTGAGTACATCGCCCGTCCGACTCACGAGCACGCGAAGGCCGGGAATATCAACAACGCCCTGAAGTATGCTTCCGGGGAGTTCGTCTCGATTTTTGACTGTGACCACGTGCCGACGCGCTCGTTCCTGCAGATGACCATGGGCTGGTTCCTGAAAGAGAAAGAGCTGGCGATGATGCAGACGCCGCACCACTTCTTCTCGCCGGACCCGTTTGAACGTAACCTTGGCCGCTTCCGCAAAACCCCGAACGAAGGCACGCTGTTCTATGGGCTGGTGCAGGACGGGAACGACATGTGGGATGCCACCTTCTTCTGCGGCTCCTGCGCGGTTATCCGCCGTAAGCCGCTGGATGAAATTGGCGGAATAGCCGTTGAAACGGTAACGGAAGATGCGCATACCTCGCTGCGCCTGCACCGCCGCGGCTATACCTCAGCCTACATGCGTATTCCTCAGGCCGCCGGTCTGGCGACGGAATCTCTCTCGGCACACATTGGTCAGCGTATTCGCTGGGCGCGCGGCATGGTGCAGATTTTCCGCCTCGATAACCCGCTGATAGGCAAAGGGCTCAAGCTGGCGCAACGTCTCTGCTACGTCAACGCCATGTTCCACTTCTTGTCCGGCATCCCGCGGCTGATCTTCCTGACCGCGCCGCTGGCGTTCCTGCTCCTTCACGCCTATATCATTTACGCCCCCGCGCTGATGATTGCGCTGTTCGTTCTGCCGCACATGATCCACGCGAGCCTGACGAACTCGAAGATTCAGGGCAAATACCGGCACTCCTTCTGGAGTGAAATCTACGAAACGGTGCTGGCGTGGTACATCGCGCCGCCGACGATGGTCGCGCTGATTAACCCGCACAAAGGGAAATTCAACGTCACCGCGAAGGGCGGTCTGGTGGAAGAAGAGTACGTCGACTGGGTGATCTCCCGCCCGTATATCTTCCTCGTGCTGCTGAATATTGTCGGCGTGATCGCCGGTATCTGGCGCTACTTCTACGGCCCGGAAAACGAAATCCTGACCGTCTTCGTCAGTATGGCCTGGGTGTTCTACAACCTGATTATCCTCGGCGGCGCGGTGGCGGTATCGGTAGAGAGTAAACAGGTTCGTCGCGCGCATCGCGTTGAAATCTGCATGCCTGCGGCAATCGCCCGTGAAGATGGTCACCTCTTCTCCTGTACGGTGCACGACTTCTCTGACGGTGGCCTGGGGATCAAAATCAACGGCCAGGCGAAAGTGCTGGAAGGGCAGAAGGTTAACCTGCTGCTTAAGCGCGGTCAGCAGGAGTATGTCTTCCCGACGCAGGTTGTGCGTGTGGCAGGCAGTGAAGTGGGTCTGCAGCTGATGCCGTTGACCAAAAAGCAACACATTGATTTTGTGCAGTGTACGTTTGCCCGTGCGGATACATGGGCTCTCTGGCAGGACAGCTTCCCGGAAGATAAACCACTGGAAAGCCTGCTGGATATTCTGAAGCTGGGGTTCCGTGGCTATCGTCACCTTGCAGAATTTGCCCCGTCGTCGGTGAAATTAATTTTCCGGTCACTTACTTCGCTGGTTTCCTGGGTCGTGTCGTTCATTCCTCGTCGTCCCGAGCGGGATGAGACGAAGCAGGCGGACCCGGTTATGGCTCAACAATGATGATAACGCGATGAAAACAAAACTTTCCTGGTTATGTGCAGTGGCAATGGGAGTGAGTGCACTTCCCGCAACAATGGCTAACGCAGCACCTGGTAACGCAGCGGCGACGCCTGCGCCGACGGTACCTGTCGTCGCGCAGGCAACCGATCCGGTTGTTACGGCGGCACCCGGTCAAACAGAAAACATCATTCCGAACCAGCCAACGGAGGGGAACACCCTGCCGGCCGAGAATCCGGTCATCGGGCAGGTGATGCCGGGCGTGCGGGGGGCTAACGCGCCCGTTGTCGCGGATAATGTGCCGTCGCGGGACGTGAAGCTGACCTTCGCGCAAATTGCGCCGCCGCCGGGCAGCATGGTGCTGCGCGGCGTCAACCCTAACGGCAGCATTGAATTTGGTATGCGCAGCGATGAGGTTGTTTCAAATGCGGTACTGAACCTTGAATACACCCCGTCGCCATCCCTGCTGCCGACGCAGTCTCAGCTGAAGGTCTACCTGAACGATGAACTGATGGACGTTCTGCCAGTGACCAAAGAGCAGCTGGGTAAGAAAACACAGGCGCAGGTGCCGATTAACCCGCTGTTCATCACCGACTTTAACCGTATCCGTCTGGAGTTTGTTGGTCACTACCGCGATGTCTGCGAAAACCCCGCCAGCAACACGCTGTGGCTGGACGTCGGGCGTAACTCCTCGCTGCAGATGACCTACCAGCCGCTGGCGCTGAAAAACGATCTGTCGGCGTTCCCGGTTCCGTTCTTCGACCCGCGTGATAACCGTCCGCTCACGCTGCCGATGGTGTTTGCATCGTCCCCTGACGTGACCGAGCAGCTGGCGGCGACCATTGTGGCCTCCTGGTTTGGCTCCCGCTCCGGCTGGCGCGGTCAGAACTTCCCGGTGATGTATGACAAAATGCCGGACAAGAACGCGATTGTCTTTGCAACCAACGCGAAGCGTCCGGGCTTCCTGCGCGACCACCCGGAAGTCAAAGCGCCAACCATTGAGATGGTAAGCCACCCGGATAACCCGTACGTGAAGCTGCTGGTGGTCTTTGGTCGTGATGATAAAGATCTGGTCCAGGCCGCGAAGGCGATTGCTCAGGGCAACGTCCTTTTCCGCGGCAACAGCGTGGTGGTGGACGAAGTTAAGCCGCTGCTGGCGCGTAAACCTTATGACGCGCCAAACTGGGTGCGTACCGACCGCGCCGTGACGTTTGGTGAACTGAAGACCTATGAAGAGCAGCTGCAGGCGTCCGGCCTTGAGCCATCGCCGATCAGCCTGTCGCTGAACCTGCCGCCGGATCTGTACCTGCTGCGCACCAACGGCATTGATATCAATCTCAACTACCGCTATACCGCGCCGGCTACGAAAGACAGCTCGCGCATGGATATCAGCCTGAACAACCAGTTCCTGCAATCGTTCAGCCTGCAAAGTACCCAGGACACTAACCGTCTGATGCTCCGCCTGCCGGTGCTGCAGGGGCTGCTGGACGGAAAAACGGACGTCTCTATTCCGGCGCTGAAGCTTGGTGCGATCAACCAGCTGCGTTTTGATTTCCAGTACATGAACCCGATGCCTGGCGGTTCGGTGGATAACTGCATCACCTTCCAGCCGGTACAAAACCACGTTGTGATCGGCGATGAGTCGACCATCGACTTCTCGAAGTACTACCATTTCCTGGCGATGCCGGATCTGCGTGCCTTTGCTAACGCGGGCTTCCCGTTCAGCCGCATGGCCGATCTCTCTGAATCCATTGTGGTGATGCCAAAAGCGCCAAACGAAGGTCAGGTGACGACCCTGCTCGACACCATGGCAACCGTAGGCGCGCAAACCGGATTACCGGCAGTTAACGTCACGTTGACGGACGATGGCAGTCAGATCCAGAACAAAGATGCGGATATCATGGTGATCGGCACCATCCCGGACAAGCTGAAGGATGAAAAACGTATCGACCTGCTGGTGAAAGCCACCGAGTCGTGGGTTAACACGCCGCTTCGCCAGACCGAGTTCCCAAGCATTATGCCGGACGTGAACGACCGTAAGGCCAGCGCGCAGACGGCCGTAACCTCTCAGGGGGCGATGGCTGCGGTGGTGGGCTTCCAGTCTCCTTACAACGATCAGCGTAGCGTGATAGCCCTGCTGGCGGACAGCCCGCGTGGCTATGAGCTGCTGAATACCGCGATGAACGACAGCGGCAAACGTGCCGCGATGTTTGGTTCTGTGTCGGTGATCCGCGAGTCCGGTGTCAACAGCCTGCGCGTGGGTGATGTGTATTACGTCGGCCATCTGCCGTGGTTCGAGCGCCTGTGGTATGCGCTGTCGAACCATCCGGTTCTGCTCGCCATCCTGGCTGCGGTCAGCGTGGTCTTGCTGGCATGGGTGCTATGGCGTCTGCTGCGCATCATCAGCCGTCGTCGCCTTAACCCGGATGAGTAAGACGTGATGAAAGCCTTTCGCTGGTGTGTAGTCGCAGCGTTGATGCTGGCGGCGATCCCTCTTCGCGCCGCCTGTACCTGGCCTGCCTGGGAGCAGTTTAAAAAGGATTACATCAGCGAGGGCGGGCGCGTCATCGATCCGAGCGACACGCGCAAAATTACAACGTCGGAAGGGCAAAGCTATGCGTTGTTCTTTGCCCTGGCCGCTAACGATCGCAAGGCGTTTGACCAGCTGCTGACGTGGACGCGCGATAACCTCGCCAGCGGCAATCTCAACGATCGTCTGCCCGCCTGGCTCTGGGGACAGAAAGACAAAGAAAACTGGGGGGTGATTGATACCAACTCCGCCTCAGATGCCGATGTCTGGATTGCCTGGTCGCTGCTCGAAGCGGGCCGGTTATGGAAAGACCCGGACTATACCCAAACGGGCAAGGCACTGCTAAAACGCATTGCCAGCGAGGAAGTGGTGAAAGTGCCGGGGCTCGGCTCAATGCTGCTTCCCGGTAAAGTCGGTTTTGCCGAAGAAAACGCCTGGCGCTTTAACCCCAGCTACCTTCCTCCACAGTTAGCGAGCTATTTCACCCGCTACGGTGCCCCTTGGACCACGCTGCGTGAAACCAATCTGCGGCTGCTGCTGGAAAGCGCGCCGAAGGGATTCTCGCCGAACTGGGTGCAGTATCAGAAAAACAAAGGCTGGCAGCTACAGCAGGATAAAACGCTGGAAGGGGGCTATGACGCCATCCGTGTCTATCTTTGGGTGGGCATGATGAGCGATAAAGATCCTCAAAAAGCCCGGCTGCTGACGCGCTTCCAGCCGATGGCGGCAAAGACAATTAAACAGGGCGTGCCGCCGGAGAAAGTGGATGTGGCGACGGGTAAACACACCGGCAATGGCCCGGTCGGGTTCTCTGCCGCGATGCTGCCGTTTTTACAGCAGCGCGATGCCCAGGCGGTTCAGCGCCAGCGCGTGGCAGATCATTTTCCCGATAACAATGCCTACTACAGCTATGTATTAACTCTTTTTGGTCAGGGATGGGATCAGCATCGTTTTCGCTTCACCGCTAAGGGTGAATTAATACCGGATTGGGGCCAGGAATGCGCAAGTTCACAGTAAATCTACTCACTCTATCGCTTGGGCTGGCACTGATGCCGCTGGCGCAGGCCGTTAACTCTCCGCAGCAGAAACAGCTGCTGGAGCAGGTTCGGCTGGGCGAATCGACCCATCGCGAGGATTTGGTTCGTCAGTCGCTCTACCGTCTTGAGCTGATCGATCCGAACAACCCTGACGTCATTGCCGCCCGCTTTCGCTACCTGCTGCGCCAGGGCGATAACGCCGGAGCGCAAAAAGAGCTGGACCGCCTGAAGGGGATCGCCCCTGACTCCGGCGCGTACCAGTCCTCACGCAATACCATGCTGCTTTCCACCCCGGATGGCCGCCAGCAGCTTCAGCAGGCGCGCTTACTCGCTACGACAGGGCACACGCAGGAGGCGATTGCCGCCTATGACAAGCTCTTTGACGGTAACCCGCCGGGCGGCGACGTGGCGACGGAATACTGGAATGTGGTGGCGAAAGATCCTGCCCGTCGCGCTTCGGCCATCAACCAGCTGAAAAAAATAAACAGCAGCAGCCCCGGGAATACCCAGCTCCAGACGACGCTGGCCCAGCTTCTGTTCCAGAGCGGACGCCGTGATGAAGGCTTTGCGGTGCTGCAGGAGATGGCTAAATCCACCGGCGGCCGCGGCCAGGCCTCTGACATGTGGTATGAGCAGATCAAGGACCAGCCTGCCAGCAGCGCCAGCGTCACCGCGCTGCAAAAATACCTGACCGTTTTCAGCGACGGCGATAGCGTCGCGGCGGCGCGCGCCCAGCTTGAGGCGCAGCAAAAGCAGCTCGCTGACCCGGCGTTCCGCGCGAAAGCGGAAGGGCTGGCCGCAGTGGATGCCGGGCAGGGGAGTAAGGCGGTGGCGGAGTTGCAAAAGGCCGTCAGCGCCAACCATGCCGACAGTGAAGCGGTGGGTGCCCTTGGGCAGGCCTATTCCCAGAAAGGCGACCGCGCCCGCGCGGTGGCACAGTTTGAAAAGGCGATTGCCCTCGATCCGCAGAGCGATAACCGCGGGAAATGGGACAGCTTGCTGAAGGTTAACCGCTACTGGCTGCTGATCCAGCAGGGGGATGCGGCGCTGAAGGCAAATAACCCGGCGCAGGCGGAGCGTTACTATCAGCAGGCGCGCAACGTCGACAATACCGACAGCTATGCGGTGCTGGGGCTGGGAGATGCTGCCGCCGCGCGTAAAGATAACGACGCGGCGGAGCGTTATTACCGCCAGGCGTTACGTATGGACAGCAGCAACAGCAATGCGGTTCGCGGCCTTGCCAATGTTTACCGCGCGCAGTCCCCGGAGAAAGCCTCGCAGTTTATCCAGTCGCTCTCTGCCAGCCAGCGCCGGAGTATTGATGATATTGAGCGTAGCCTGACTAACGAGCAGCTTTCCGCCCAGGCAGAACAGCTGGAGAGTCAGGGGAAATACGCTCAGGCGGCAGAAATTCAGCGTCGCCGTCTGGCACTCTCGCCCGGTGACGTCTGGATAACGTATCGTCTCTCGCGCGATCTCTACAGCGCGGGCCAGCGCAGCCAGGCGGATACCCTGATGCGCCAGCTTGCCAGCCAGAAACCGTCTGACCCGGAGCAGGTGTATGCCAACGGGCTCTACTTGTCCGGAAACGATCAGGACCGGGCCGCGCTGGCGCATCTGAATACCCTGCCGCGCAGCCAGTGGAACGGCAATATTCAGGAGCTTGCCGACCGTCTGCAAAGCAATCAGGTGCTGGAAACCGCCAACCGCCTGCGCGACAGCGGCAAAGAGCAGGAGGCGGAAAATCTTCTGCGTCAGCAGCCTGCCTCCACCCGCATCGACCTGACGCTGGCGGACTGGGCGCAGCAGCGTGGCGATCTGAACGCGGCGAAAACGACGTACAGCGCCGTCCTGCAGCGTGAGCCGCAGAACGAAGACGCGCTCCTCGGTCTGACCGAAATTTACAGCGCGGAAGGTAACAAAGATGCCGCCCGTGCGGAGCTCGCGAAACTGCCCGCCGCGCAAAACGGCCAGCCGCTGTCGCTCAACATGCAGCGCCGGATCGCGATGGCGCAGGCAGGTCTGGGCGATTCCGCTGCCGCAGAACAGACCTTCAGCAAAATCATTCCGCAGGCCAAATCGCAGCCCGCCTCCATGGAAAGCGCGCTGGTGCTGCGTGATGCTGCCCGCTTCCAGACGCAAAACGGCCAGCCGCAGCAGGCGCTGGAGACGTATAAAGATGCGATGGTGTCGTCCGGCATCACCACGACGCGTCCGGTGGACAATGACAGTTTCACCCGTCTGACGCGTAACGATGAAAAAGATGACTGGCTGAAGCGCGGCGTGCGCAGTGACGCCGGTGATTTGTACCGGCAGCAGGATGTTAACGTCACGCTGCAGCACGACTACTGGGGCTCCAGCGGCACGGGCGGCTATTCCGACCTGAAAGCGCATACCACCATGCTCCAGGTGGACGCCCCACTCTCTGACGGGCGCATGTTCTTCAGAAGCGATCTGGTCAACATGGACGCTGGCACCTTTGATAACAATAACGGAACCTACGACCCTAAATGGGGAACCTGCTACGACACGCCGTGTAGCGGCAACACCAGCCAGAGCGACAGCGGCGCCAGCGTCGCCGTTGGCTGGCAGAATAAAACCTGGGCGATGGATATTGGTACCACGCCAATGGGCTTTGACGTCGTCGACGTGGTGGGCGGTATCAGCTACAGCAGCGATTTAGGCCCCATCGGCTACACCGTCAACGCCCATCGCCGGCCTATCTCCAGCTCTCTGCTGGCGTTCGCCGGGCAAAAAGATACCAATACCGGCACCACCTGGGGCGGCGTGCGCGCGACGGGCGGCGGGGTAAGCATCAGCTATGACAAAGGCGAGGCGAACGGCGTCTGGTCAAGCCTGAACGCGGAAACGCTGACCGGTAAAAATGTGGAAGATAACTGGCGCGTCCGCTGGATGACGGGTTATTACTACAAGCTCATTAATAAAAACAACGAGCGCCTGACGGTCGGCGTCTCCAATATGCTCTGGCACTACGATAAGGATCTGAGCGGCTATTCCCTCGGTCAGGGCGGCTACTACAGCCCGCAGGAGTATGTCTCCTTCGCGCTGCCGGTGACCTGGCGTAAGCGTACGGAAAACTGGTCCTGGGAGCTGGGTGGCTCGGTGTCCTGGTCCCACTCCAAAACCAAAGACGAGCTGCGTTACCCGATCCAGAGCCTGATCCCGACCGATGAGCCAGGCCGCTATACCGACCGTGGCGCGATGGAAACCGGCAGCTCCTCCTCCGGGACGGGTTATACCGCGCGGGCAATTATCGAACGCCGGGTCACCTCCAACTGGTTTGTGGGTATGGGCGTGGATATTCAGGAAGCGAAAGATTACACCCCAAGCCATGCGCTAATTTATGTGCGCTACTCTGCTGCAGGCTGGCAGGGCGATATGGACTTACCGCCGCAGCCGCTTATTCCTTATGCGGACTGGTAATCGGATTTTCCTTAATCCATTTGTAAGTCTCTCTTAATAGCGCGGCAATCGGGTATACTCAGGCGCGCCAGGTTTACACCCTGGCGCGCCCTGCGCTTCGAGTTTTGTGGAGAGTCATTTTGCGTGTCAGCCGTTCCTTAACGATCAAACAAATGGCGATGGTCTCTGCCGTCACTATGCTGTTTGTACTGCTCTTCTGCGTAATTTTGCTGTTTCATTCCGTACAGCAGAATCGCTATAACACGGCTTCGCAGTTAGAAAGTATCGCCCGCTCGGTGCGCGGCCCGCTCTCCGCCTCGATCCTGAAAGGGGACATTCCCGAAGCGGAAACCATCTTAAAGCGCATTCAGCCTGCCGGCGTCGTTAGCCGCGCCGATGTCGTCTTACCCAACCAGTTCCAGGCGTTGCGGATGAGTTTTATCCCGGAGCGTCCCGTCCCGATGATGGTGATGCGCCTGTTTGAACTGCCGGTGCAAATTTCTCTGCCTCTCTATTCGCTTGAACGTCCTGCCAATCCGCAGCCACTGGCCTACCTGGTTCTGCAGGCGGACTCGTACCGGATGTATAAATTCGTCATGAGTTGGGTGGTTACGTTAGTGACCACTTGCTTACTTATGACCCTGATCATCAGCGTAGCGCTGACGTGGTGTATAAACCGCCTCATTGTTCACCCGCTGCGCCGTATCGCCCGCGAGCTGAATGGGCTTTCGCCGCAGGATCAACTGGGGCACCAGCTTGAGCTGCCGCGTCTGCATCAAGACGATGAGATCGGTATGCTGGTGCGCAGCTACAACCTCAACCAGCAGCGCATCCAGCGTCATCAGGATGAGCTAAACAACAGCGCCACGCGCTTCCCTGTGTCGGAGCTACCTAATAAAGCGTTTCTGATGGCAATGCTGGAGCAGACCGTTGCGCGGCAGCAAACCACGGCGCTGATGGTGATTGCCTGTGAAACCCTGCAGGACACGGCGGGCGTGCTCAAGGAGAGCCAGCGTGAAATGCTGCTGCTGACGCTGGTGGAAAAGGTGAAGTCTGTCCTTGCTCCGCGCATGGTGCTGACCCAGGTCAGCGGTTACGACCTGGTGGTGATTGCCAACGGCGTGAAAGAGCCGTGGCACGCCATCACATTAGGTCAGCAAGTACTCACTGTCATAAATGAGCGGCTGCCCGTGCAGGGCATCCAGCTTCGTCCGAGCGCCAGTATCGGTATCGCCATGTACTACGGTGATTTAACGGCGGAACAGCTGTACCGCCGCGCGTTCTCGGCGGCGTTTACCGCCCGGCGCAAAGGGAAAAATCAGATCCAGTTCTTCGACCCGGAGCAGATGGAAAAGGCGCAGCAGCGCCTGACGGAAGAGAGCGATATCCTGACCGCGCTGGATAACCGTCAGTTCGCCCTCTGGCTACAGCCGCAGGTGAATTTACAGACGGGGGAAGTGAAAAGCGCCGAGGCGCTGCTCCGCCTGCAGCAGCCGGATGGCTCCTGGGAGCTGCCGGAGGGGCTGATTGAGCGCATCGAATCCTGCGGCCTGATGGTCACCGTTGGCTATTGGGTACTGGAGGAGTCCTGCCGCCAGCTTGCCGCCTGGCAGGAGCGCGGCGTAACGCTGCCGCTGTCGGTCAACTTGTCTGCCCTGCAGCTTATGCATCCGACGATGGTCTCCGAGATGCTGGAGCTGATCCACCGCTACCGGATCAAGCCTGATACGCTGACGCTGGAAGTGACGGAGAGCCGGCGCATTGACGATCCTAACGACGCGGTGGCCATCCTGAAGCCGCTGCGCAATGCCGGCATTCGCATCGCGCTGGACGATTTTGGTATGGGGTACGCCGGGCTGCGCCAGCTTCAGCACATGAAAGCCCTGCCGGTGGACGTGCTCAAAATCGATAAATCGTTTGTCGACGGTCTGCCGGAGGACAGCAGCATGGTGCAGGCCATCGTCCAGATGGCGCGCAGCCTCAAGGTGCATCTTATTGCCGAGGGGATTGAAACCGAAGCGCAACGCGTCTGGCTGGCAGAGGCGGGCGTCGAGAGCGGCCAGGGCTACCTTTTTGCCCCCGCGGTGCCGCCGGATGTCTTCGAGCAGCGATACCTTTCTGGCGCTGACCATAACGCAAAAGTGTAATTTTGTTGCTGGCTTGTGCGAGCCAGTTCAAAGTTCTTAACATTTGTGTTTCAAATTTGAACCGGGTTTATTTCTGTCCTGTTATACGGGTGTTATTTTAGAGCCGCAGGTTAACCATAACCTTACAAAGCCTGTGGTTTTTCTTCCCAAGGACACCCTATGAAAACCTCACTCTTCAAAAGTCTTTATTTCCAGGTCCTGACAGCCATCGCCATCGGTATTCTGCTGGGTCACTATTACCCGGAGCTGGGCGCGCAAATGAAACCGCTTGGCGACGCGTTCGTTAAGCTCATTAAAATGGTCATCGCCCCGGTGATCTTCTGTACGGTGGTAACGGGCATCGCTGGCATGGAAAGCATGAAGGCGGTGGGCCGTACCGGTGCAGTGGCGCTTCTCTACTTTGAAGTGGTCAGTACCCTTGCGCTGATTATTGGTCTGGTCATCGTCAACGTGGTACAGCCTGGCGCGGGTATGAACGTTGATCCCTCTACGCTGGATGCCAAAGCGGTTGCGGTCTATGCCGAACAGGCGAAGGATCAGGGCGTGGTGGCCTTCCTGCTGGACGTCATCCCTGGCAGCGTCATCGGCGCCTTCGCCAGCGGAAACATTCTGCAGGTGCTGCTGTTTGCCGTGATGTTTGGCTTCGCCCTGCACCGTCTGGGCAGCAAAGGCCAGCTTATCTTCAACGTGATTGAAAGCTTCTCGCAGGTCATCTTTGGCATCATCAATATGATCATGCGCCTGGCGCCGATCGGTGCCTTCGGTGCGATGGCCTTCACCATCGGCAAGTATGGCGTTGGCACGCTGGTGCAGCTGGGTCAGCTGATCATCTGCTTCTACATCACCTGTATTCTTTTCGTGGTGGTGGTGCTGGGCTCCATCGCCCGTGCGACAGGCTTCAGCATTTTCAAATTCATCCGCTACATCCGTGAAGAACTGCTGATTGTTCTGGGGACCTCCTCTTCAGAATCGGCGCTGCCGCGTATGCTCGACAAGATGGAAAAGCTCGGGTGCCGTAAATCGGTGGTCGGCCTGGTGATCCCGACGGGGTACTCCTTCAACCTTGACGGTACCTCGATATACCTGACGATGGCGGCCGTGTTTATCGCCCAGGCAACCAACAGCCATATGGATATTTTCCATCAAATCACCCTGCTGGTGGTGCTCTTGCTGTCGTCTAAAGGGGCTGCGGGCGTGACGGGCAGCGGCTTTATCGTGCTGGCAGCCACCATTTCTGCGGTGGGGCATCTGCCGGTGGCGGGTCTGGCACTGATTCTTGGTATTGACCGCTTTATGTCTGAGGCGCGTGCTCTTACCAACCTGGTGGGTAACGGCGTGGCCACGGTGGTGGTCGCGAAATGGGTGAAAGAGCTGGATCACAAGAAGCTCAACGATACGCTGAATAATCGCGCGTCTGATAGCAAAAATCCTGGTTTAACCTCCTAATCTTGTCACAATTGCCCGCATTCCCTTGTCGGGATGCGGGCTCCTGCGCATAATAACTGTTCATACCTGTCATAATTCGACAAGATTTTTTTTGGGTATATTTCACTTCGGACCGTGACGTTTTGCCGAACGCGCGGTCTAATCGACGTGTTTTCATCGTCATCTTTTAGAGTGCAGCGCGTCGCGAGACACTCTTTTTAACCAGGAATGTTGATCAGGGGTTCACATGCAGGGCACAAAAATTCGACTCTTAACCGGCGGTTTGCTGATGATGGCAGCAGCCAGTTATGTGCAGGCAGATGCGCTCCAGCCAGACCCGGCCTGGCAACAAGGCACGTTAGCGAACGGTTTTCAGTGGCAGGTGTTATCTACTCCACAGCGTCCCAGCGATCGTATTGAAATCCGTCTGTCCGTAAATACCGGCTCCCTTACGGAAAGCACTCAGCAAACCGGTTTTAGCCATTTTATTCCCCGTCTGGCGCTCACGCAGAGCGGCAGCTTGCAGGCAGTACAGGTGCGTTCGCTGTGGCAACAGGCCATCGATCCGAAACGTCCCCTTCCTCCGGCTGTGGTCTCCTATGACTACACCATGTTTAACCTGAGCCTGCCAAATAACCGTAACGACCTGCTTAAAGAAGCCCTTACCTATCTCTCCGATGCCTCTGGCAACCTGGCGATTACGCCGGACACCGTGAACTATGCGTTGAGCAACGGCGACATGGTGGCGACCTGGCCTGCGGATACCAAAGAGGGCTGGTGGCGTTACCGTCTGAAAGGCTCAACGTTGCTGGGGCACGATCCGGCAGAGCCGCTGAAGCAGCCGGTGGACGTCGAACAGGTAAAATCGTTCTACCAGAAATGGTACACCCCGGACGCGATGACGCTGATCGTCGTCGGCAATGTGGATAGCCGCGCGGTGGTTGAGCAGATCAACAAAGCGTTTGGCGATCTGAAGGGCAAACGCGAAACGCCAGCCCCTGTCCCGACGCTCTCTCCGCTGCGCGCCGAGCCTGTCAGCATTATGACGGACACCGTGCGCCAGGACAGGCTCTCCGTGATGTGGGATAACGCCTGGCAGCCTATTCGCGAGTCTGCGGCGCTGCTGCGCTACTGGCGTGCCGATCTGGCGCGTGAAGCGTTGTTCTGGCACGTTCAGCAGACGCTCAGCAAAAACAACGTGAAGAACATTGGCCTTGGCTTTGACTGCCGCGTGCTGTTCCAGCGTGCGCAATGTGCCATTAACGTTGAATCGCCTGGCGATAAACTGAATGCGAACCTGGGTGTGGTGGCGAAAGAGCTGGCAAAAGTGCGTAAAGAGGGGCTCTCTGAAGAGGAGTTCAACGCGCTGCTGGCCCAGAAAAAACTGGAGCTGCAGAAACTGTTTGCCACCTACGCTCGCGCCGATACCGACATTCTGATCAGCCAGCGGATTCGCTCCCTGCAGAATCAGGTTGTCGACATCGCGCCTGAGCAGTACCAGAAGCTGCGTCAGGACTTCCTGAACGGTCTGACTGTGAATATGCTGAATCAGGATTTACGTCAGCAGCTGTCGCAGGATATGGCGTTGATCCTTCTGCAGCCGAAAGGCGAGCCGGAATATGACATGAAGGAACTTCAGAAGACCTGGGATTCCATTATGGCCACCGCGTCGCAGCCGGCGCAGGCTGCAACGGCTGATGATCTACACCAGGACGCGTCGGATATTCCGCAGGGGCAGTAACCCCCTCACGCTGGCCCTCTCCCCTTTGGGGAGAGGGTTAGGGGAAACTAAACAGGCATCGCCTCGCGCGGAATAATCGCCCCGCGATACTGAATCACGGTGCTGGCCGTCAGGTGCCCACGCTGTGCCGCCGCTTCCGGCGTTCCCCCCGTCAGGCGTACCGCCAGGTAGCCCGCGCTGAAGGAATCCCCCGCCGCGGTGGTATCAATCACTTTCTCTTTGGCCAGCTTCACCGCAGGGACCTCAACCACCGCTTCACCCGCAATCGCGACCAGGCACGACTCCGCGCCGCGCTTAATCACCACTTCGCTCACGCCTGCTGCGTGCGTACGTGCAATTACGTCCTCAACCGGCTTTTCACCCCACAGGGCGTCTTCATCATCGAGCGTCAGGAAGGCGATGTCCGTGCACTGCAGCATCTGCTGATAAACCTGCTGCGTCTCTTCGCGGCTGGCCCACAGGCGCGGGCGGTAGTTGTTATCAAAAATCACCTTCCCGCCGTTGGCGCGGCATTCGCGTAGCAGCGAGAGCAGCTTTTCGCGGCTGACCGGGCTTAAAATCGCCAGGCTAATGCCGCTCAGATAGAGATAGTCAAACGTCGCCAGCTCTTCGCAGATGGCCGCAGCGGCGTCGCTCTCCAGCCAGAATTTGGCCGCGGCTTCGTTACGCCAGTAATAAAACGTGCGTTCGCCGGTGCTGTCAGTTTCGATGTAGTACAGTCCAGGCAGGCGGTTTTCCATACGCTGTATAAGCGAGGTGTCAACATGTTCACTCTGCCAGGCTTCCAGCATCTGCTGGCTGAAGCTGTCCGTACCAAGGGCGGTGACGTAGTTCACGGTGAGTGCCTCAGGCGCAACCTGACGGGCAATGTAAACCGAGGTGTTTAACGTATCGCCACCAAATCCGCGGCTGACTTCCGCGCCTTTTTGTGACAGCTCAATCATGCATTCGCCAATCACGGCAATTTTTTTGGACATAGTCGTGAACCTGAACAGAAGAATTTTCAGCAGTGTGCGCCGAGTGAATTAGATGGTCAACTATATTAAAACGGCGTTCCATTATTTTATTTGAGCCAGCGCGTGTTCCGGCAAATTTCTGTCATCTTAATTTCATTTTCACGGTGAATTGAACATAAAGTTCTCAATTATCGCGCCGATAATCCTGTGACGAGTCCAGAAAGGCTATCCCAACAACAGGACATCTGAAATGAAGTCAGAGCAGGTTATCCAGCGGCTGAGCACTACGCCTGAGGCAAGTATTGAGAACTTGCAGGAGCATCGCTACTGGCTGCAATGTGAGCGCGCGTACACCTGGCAGCCGATCTATCGAACGGACGGTCGGCTGATGGCAATTGAAATTTTGACCGTCGTTACGCATCCCTCAAACCCTACTCAGCGCATCGCGCCGGATCGCTACTTTGCCGAAGTTGCCGTTCGCCAGCGTCTGGACGTGCTGGAAGAGCAGCTCCGTATGCTGGCGACGAAACAGGCTTTTTTCGAGCAGCATACGATCCTCGCCTCGGTGAACGTGGATGGCCCAACTCTGCTGGCGCTGCGTCAGAACGCGAAGCTGCAGGAGCTGATCGCCACCCTGCCGTGGCTGCGCTTTGAGCTGGTGGAGCACGTGCGCCTGCCGCAGGATTCCTCGTTTGCGTCAATGTGTGAATTTGGCCCGCTGTGGCTGGATGACTTTGGCACCGGTATGGCGAACTTCTCGGCCCTCAGCGAAGTGCGCTATGACTACATCAAGGTGGCTCGCGATCTGTTCATCATGCTGCGCCAGACCCCGGAAGGACGGAATCTGTTTACGCTGTTATTGCAGCTGATGAATCGCTATTGCCAGGGGGTGATCGTTGAAGGCGTGGAAACGCTGGAAGAGTGGCGTGATGTGCAAAACTCTCCCGCAGCGGCGGCGCAAGGCTATTTCCTCTCTCGCCCCGTGCCGATGGATCTCCTCGAAAGCGCCAGAACGACCCTCTGATAGCCCCGTTTCCCTTTGTCTGGACTATAGTTTTACAGGACAGGTCATCAGGAAAGGGGATAACAATGACAAAAACAACCAGGGTCATTTCCTGGATTACAGGGATTTTCTTGTTGTTGATCGCGATCGTCGTCATCATTATCGCGACGTTTGACTGGAACCGCCTTAAGCCGACCATCAACCAGAAAGTCTCAACTGAGCTGAACCGTCCCTTCGCCATTCGTGGCGATCTGGGTGTGGTATGGGAGCGTCAGAAAGAGGAGACCGGCTGGCGAAGCTGGATCCCCTGGCCGCACGTCCACGCCGACGACATTATTCTCGGCAACCCGCCGGATATCCCCGAAGTGACCATGGTGCATCTGCCGCGCGTGGAAGCCACGCTGGCGCCGCTAGCGCTCCTGACCAAAACCGTCTATCTGCCGTGGATCAAGCTCCAGCAGCCCGATGCGCGCCTGATCCGCCTCTCTGAAAAAAACAATAACTGGACGTTTAACCTTGCCAGCGACGGCGAAAAAGATCCGAATGCCCAGCCCTCTTCGTGGTCATTCCGTCTGGACAATATTCTTTTCGATCGCGGGCGGATCGCCATCGACGATAAGGTCAGCAAGGCAGACGTGGAGATCCTGGTCGATCCGCTGGGTAAACCGCTGCCGTTTAGCGAAGTCACGGGCAATAAAGCGAAAGGCGATAGCGCCAAAGCGGGTGATTATGTCTTCGGCCTGACGGCAAAAGGGCGCTACAACGGCCAGCCGCTTAACGGGAAAGGGAAAATCGGCGGCATGCTGGCGCTCCGGAGCGAAGGCACGCCATTCCCGGTGCAGGCGGATTTCCGCTCGGGGAATACGCGCGTGGCGTTTGTGGGGACGGTCAACGACCCGATGAACATGGGGGGCGTCGACCTGCAGCTCAAGTTCGCCGGTGACTCGCTTGGCGAACTGTATGAACTGACTGGCGTACTGCTGCCGGATACCCCGCCGTTCGAAACGGACGGGCATTTGGTTGCCAAAATTGATACCGAAAAATCGTCCGTTTTTGACTACCGGGATTTCAACGGCCGCATCGGCGATAGCGATATTCACGGCACGCTGACCTACACCACCGGAAAACCACGGCCAAAACTGGAAGGGGATGTCGAATCCCGCCAGCTGCGTCTGGCCGATCTTGGCCCGCTGATAGGCGTGGATTCGGGTAAAGGGACAAAGTCAAAAGAGGTCAAAAAGGACGTTCAGCCTGCGGGAAAAGTGCTGCCTTACGATCGCTTTGAAACCGATAAGTGGGACGTGATGGACGCAGATGTGCGCTTCAAAGGGCGCAAGATTGAGCATGGCAGCACGCTGCCGCTGAGCGATCTCTCGACGCATATCATCCTGAAAAATGCCGACCTGCGCCTGCAGCCGCTGAAGTTTGGCATGGCGGGCGGGACGATTTCCTCCAACATTCACCTGGAAGGCGATAAAAAGCCGATGCAGGGGCGGGCGGAGATCCAGGCGCGTCGATTGAAGCTGAAAGAGCTGATGCCGAACGTGGAGCTGATGCAGAAAACCCTCGGTGAAATGAACGGCGATGCGGACATTCGCGGGGTGGGGAATTCCGTGGCGGCACTGCTGGGCAGCGGCAACGGTAACCTGAAACTGCTAATGAACGACGGTCTGGTCAGCCGCAACCTGATGGAGATCCTTGGGCTGAACGTCGGTAACTTTATCATCGGGCAAATCTTTGGCGATGACGAGGTGCGGGTGAACTGCGCGGCGGCGAATGTGGATCTGGTTAACGGCGTGGCGCGTCCGCAGATTTTTGCCTTCGACACGGAAAACGCGGTGATTAACGTGACCGGTACCGCCAGCATGGCCTCCGAGCAGCTGGATTTGACCATCGATCCGGAAAGTAAGGGGATTCGTATTATTACCCTGCGCTCGCCGCTTTACGTGCGTGGGACCTTCAAAAATCCGCAGGCGGGCGTCAAGCCCGGGCCGCTGATTGCGCGTGGCGCGGTGGCCGCAGCCCTCGCGACGTTGGTCACCCCGGCCGCCGCGCTGCTGGCGTTGATTTCGCCGTCAGAAGGCGAGGCGAATCAATGCCGGACGATTTTGTCGCAGATGAAGAAGTAAGGTGCGGTTTGTTATTGCCGGGTAAGGCGTAGCCTCCACCCGGCATTAGCTTACAGCGCCTGATGCTTAGTTTCATGCGTCAGCAGCAGCGCAATCAACGTCAGCGCCGCCATGGCCGCCAGATAAACGCCCACGTAGAACAGACCATAATTTGCCTGCAGCCAGGTGGCGATATACGGTGCCACGGACGCGCCCAGAATAGACGAGACGTTATAGGAGAACGACGCGCCGGTATAACGCACCTCCGTCGGGAACAGCTCCGGCAGCAGCGCGCCCATCGGGCCGAAGGTCAGCCCCATCAGGCTCAGGCCAATCAGCAGGTACGCCATCACCAGCGCCGGGCTACCTGAACTCAGCAGCGGCGGGAAGACGAACAGAGCAAACAGAATGATCAGCGTGGTGATCGTAATCATGCTCGCACGACGACCAAACTTATCCGCCAGCAGGCCGGCAATCGGTACCATCACGCCAAACCCAATCACCGCCATCATCAGCATCCACAGCACTTCGTTACGCGGCAGGCCCAGCCCAACCGGTGCGGCAGCGGTACTGTAGGTCATGGAGTACACCGTCATGATGTAGAACAGCGTGTAGGTCGCCAGCATGATAAACGTGCCCAGCACGGTCACGCGCACGTGTTTGGTCAGCAGGGTGCCCAGCGGCACTTTTACCTGTTTTTTCGCCGCGGCTACTTTTGCGAACACCGGCGTCTCATGCAGGGAAACACGCACATACAGGCCAATCAGCACCAGCACGGCTGAGAAGACAAACGGGATACGCCAGCCCCAGCTCATGAACTGTTCGTCCGTCAGCAGCCAGGAGAGCAGCAGGAAGGTCCCGTTGGCAAAGAAGAAGCCAATCGGCGCGCCAAGCTGCGGGAATGAACCGTACAGCGCGCGTTTACGCGGCGGGGCGTTCTCGGTCGCCAGCAGCGCCGCGCCACCCCATTCACCGCCCAGCCCCAGACCCTGACCAAAACGCGCCAGCGCCAGCAGGACCGGCGCCAGAATGCCGATGGTTTCGTAGGTCGGCAGCAGGCCGATCGCCACGGTGGAGATGCCCATCGTCAGCAGCGAGGCCACCAGGGTGACCTTACGCCCAATACGATCGCCGAAGTGTCCAAACAGCGCGGAGCCAATCGGACGCGCCACAAACGCAATAGCAAAGGTCGCCAGAGACTGTAGCGTCGCCGCCGTCGGGTCTCCCTGCGGGAAGAAAATATGCGGGAAAACGATGACCGCTGCGGTGGCGTAAATGTAAAAGTCGAAGAACTCAATGGCGGTGCCAATCAGCGATGCGACGACAACTTTATTGCGCGAGTTTACCGGGACGTTTTCCGCACCAGAGTCGAGTGTTGTGGCTGTTGATTGCATAATATTTTCTTATTTTTTGTCGAACGAAAGGCCATATTACGCACAGCAAAAGCGACATTTCAATCTGTAACAAAGTCGCTTCCTGATTATAAAATCAACAAAAAGCGGATAATGTTCAGGCCAGCCAAAATGCTTCCATGAAATGCTTCACGTTTTTTAAATATTGGTGGATAAAACTGGTTTTCGGTTAAATAAAAGTTACGGACTGGATTTATATGCTGAAATGATGAGTCGGGCTGAAATATCAGCCCGAGAGCGGAATTAACGATGTGTTTTTCCGGGCATTCGCGTGTCGCCTTTGTACTCGGCGGTGGCAATCCACGCCGCGCAGAACAGGGTTAAACGCGCGAAGAAGTAGAAGAACGCCATCAGCCCCAGCACCGAGCCAAATGCCGCGCCGGATGGGGATTTCACCAGCGACGGCAGGGTGTAGGTCATCACGATCTTAATCACTTCAAAGCCGATCGCCGCAATCAATGTGCCGCGGAGCAGCGCCTTCTTACGCGGACGATGCCGAGGCAAGCGCCAGAAAATCCAGAAGAACAGCAGGTAGTTGGCGAAGATAGAAATCGCCAGTCCGATGCCGCGCCAGGCGGGCTTCAGCCATTCGATGTAATCAAGATAGAGCGCAGAAATAATCATCTGCTGCGCGGAGCCCGCCACGGAGGTAATGGAGAGCGTGACGACGAGCGCGATAAGCAGGCCAATCAGCGAAATAAAGTCGCGGAAATATTTAACCCAAATTTTCTCCTGATCCTGCGGTTTACGCTCCCACACCTCGCGCGACTGGGCGCGAATAGCTTCGCGGAGGTTGCCCATCCAGTTAACGCCGGAGTAAAGGGCGATGAGCAAACCGACGATCCCGACGGTGGTGCGCTGCTGAACGGCGGTGTTAATCGTGCTTTTCAGCGTGGTGGCGAGGGTCGGGTCACTGACGTTATTCAGGATCTTATTGAAAATATCCTGCAGCAGCGTTGGATGTGACGCGAGTACAAAACCGGCCGCAGCAAACGACACCATCAGGATGGGGATCATCGACAGGAACGAAAAATAGGTGATCGCGGCACCGAACTGGTTCCCCATGCGGTCATTAAAGCGCTCGGTCGCACGTATAAGATGCGCAACCATGGGAAACTGCTGAATTCTCTCCGCCAGGCTGGTGACGGTGCCCAGCGCCTTGCTGGCTGTACCAGGGGCTTTAGCCTCTTCCGGCTCGGTTTCCATCTTCTTGATGGGTTCATAATCTAAATGTTGGGTGGGTCGTTGCGGGTTATTTTCCGGCGTCACGCGTCTTTTCCTTTTTCGTTTGGCTGGATGTTATTGAATTATAGCTTGCGACTAGTCCACGTAAGCTTTTGTGAGTTCGGTTAGCCACTCCATAAACAGATGAACCCGGCGAGAGAGGTTGCGCCGGTGGGGGTAAATCAGGGAGACAGGCATCGGTTCCGCGCGATACTGCGGGAGGATCTCAATCAGTTTCTTTGCGCGCAGCAGGTCGCGCACCCCAACGCGCGGGGCCTGAATGATCCCCAGCCCGGCAAGGCAGGCGGCCTGGTAAGTTTCTGTGCTGTTGACGGTTAGCACCCCGCCCGTTTTTATCCACTGCGTCGTGCTTCCGTTATAAAATTCAAAGCCCTGAGGGCGGCTTCCCAGCATCGCGGCATAATGAATCACGGCGTGCGAGCCTAAATCGTCCAGCGTGTCAGGGTAGCCAAAACGCGCCAGATAATCCGGGCTGGCGCAGTTGATCACCGACAGCTTGCCCAGCGGACGGGCTATCAGCCCTGAGTCCTTCAGGGAACCCACGCGGACGACGCAATCAAACCCTTCGCGGACCACATCCACCAGACGATCGCTGCTGCTGAGCTCCAGTTCGATACCCGGATACTGCTGTAAAAACGCAGGCAGTTTGGGGATGACGACATTTCGAGCAACGCCAACGGGCATATCCACGCGCAGCCTTCCGCTGATGCTGGAGGGATCGTGCTGAAACATACCGTCCAGCTCATCCAGGTTCGCCAGCAGATCTTTTGCCCGTTCGTAATAGACCATGCCGTCCTGCGTCAGGCTGACGCGGCGCGTGGTACGGTGCAGTAGCTGGGTGCCAAGCCGGTTTTCCAGTGCCTGAATTTGCCGGGAAACGCTGCCTTTCGGCAGCGTTAATGTCTCTGCCGCGCGGGAAAAACTCTCCAGTTCCGCGACGCGAACAAACAGCTGCATTGCGTGAATTTTATCCATAGATGAAGCTCATTGTTGTTTGCACTGAAACAGTGAAGCGTTATTACCCATCTTTATTGATCTTCTATCACCTAATAAGCTCTTTCTCAATCTCCATAACAGCCAAAACGAGGTTTATGATGACTGAACGTATCGCATTAGTGACGGGTGGTAGCCGCGGCTTAGGTAAAAACGCTGCGTTAAAGCTGGCTGCTGACGGCACGGGAATTATCCTGACCTACAATCGTAGCCAGCAGGAAGCGCTGGAAGTTGTGCGCGAAATTCAGGAAAAAGGCGTCAAGGCGGCGGCATTAAAGCTCAACGTCGGGGATATCGCCAGTTTCGAAAATTTTGCTCAACAGCTTCAGGAGATCCTGAAGAGCGTCTGGCAGCGCGAAACATTTGATTATTTATTAAACAATGCCGGAACGGGTTTATACGCACCCTATACCGAAACGACGGAAGCCCAGTTTGATGAGGCGCTGAACATTCACTTCAAAGGGCCTTTCTTCCTGACGCAGCGCCTGCTGCCTCTGCTTAACGACGGGGGGCGGATCCTCAATGTCTCCAGCGGACTGGCCCGCTTCACCCAGCCAGGCTCAGGAACCTACGCGGCCATGAAAGGGGCGATGGAAGTGCTCACCCGCTATCAGGCGAAGGAGCTTGGAGCGCGCGGTATCTCCGTCAATATTATCGCACCAGGCGCGATCGAAACCGACTTTGGCGGTGGGCGCGTGCGCGACAACGCGCAGCTTAACCAGATGCTGGCGTCGCAGACGGCGCTGGGGCGGGTAGGTTTGCCGGACGATATCGGGAATGCCATTGCGGCGCTGCTTAGCGATAAGCTTGGCTGGATGAACGCGCAACGTATTGAAGTGTCAGGCGGTATGTTCCTGTGATGTCTGATGTTAAGGGGAGGGAACCCCTTAAGGAAATCCTTAATATGGATGTGTCAAAATGCGGGTAAATATAAAAACCACTGGCGGATTTGTAACCTCTCCATTCATTGAGTTTTTTCTTAAATAGCGCCTATGTAGAATCCCCCTTCGCTATTCTCAGAGGGAGAAATACGATGCGAGTAATCATGTTTGACAGGCAGTCGATATTTATTCATGGAGCGATACACGGTTTGCAGAAATTAATTCCTGAAATAAATATAACGGGGGCTTGTCAGGCAGACGATTTATGGACGCAAATATCCGCGTCACCGTCTGCTATCGTCATGATTGACGGCAATTTAATTCAGGATGAGGGGAGTTCTTTCCTGGATGAAATCATGCATCGCTTCCCGTCGGTACGGGTGATGATGGTTCTGGCAAAAAAAGAGACCCGATGGGTTGAACAACTCATGCAGCGAAACGTGATGGCTATTATCCCCCGTAACGCTAACCCTGAGCGGTTTGCCGCCGTGCTGGATTCCGTGTCCAGAGGGATGGTCTGCTTTCCCGCTGAGTGGGTCAGCCAGCAATCGTCAACGCAGGCGTTACTTTCCTTAAGCGAGCGTCAGCGTGAGGTGCTGAAGCTGCTGGCGGCGGGCGAATCAAACAAAGAAATTGGTCGCAATCTCAACATCAGTGCGGCCACGGTAAAAGCGCATCTGGAAGCGCTTTTTCGCCGGCTGGAGGTAAAAAACCGAACCCAGGCAGCCATGTACTACACCCGGGCGACGGCCTGAAGCAGCGCTTTCGGGAGTGAAGACGTCACGCCGAAACTCAGTATCATCAGTACCAGCGCGTCATGCTGCTGCTGGGTTAATGGATGTATACACTTTTCCCGCAGCAGCGTTTCACACAGCTGAATATCTTCATGGAGTAAATATTCCGCCTGAAGAGGCGTGATAAGGCCGTGAAAATTTTCCCGTTCGCGGATCACATGCCCATAGCCGATAACCCATACACCCTTTTCATCACGATATTTCTCCAGTGAAAGCCCTTGATGTTTCTTTATTAATTCTATGGCGGCAGAAGATATATTTAGCGCATGACCGTTCATATTCGTTTCCTCTTAATGGCGATACTGTAGAGGAATCGCGGTACGAGCAATATCCGCCAAATGGCTGTTGATCAGGAATTATTGTTCAGGTATTCCTGCCGTAATAACCCAAATAACCAGTCATTTTGCCAGCGACCGGAAAGGTAATAGCTTTCACGTAGCTCGCCTTCCAGCTGGAAGCGAGCTTTTTCCAGCAGGCGCCTGGAGGCGACGTTTCCCGCGGTGACGGTGGCGGTGAGCCGACGAATACCGCTCTGATGAAAGGCGTAATCGCAAAGCGCCTGCAGGGATTCGAAGCCGTAACCTTTGCCCTGCGCCTCGGGGGCAAAAAGAAAGCCCACTTCGGCGCAATCTTCTTCCCGATGAATATACCCGGTAACGCCCAGCGGGGCCTGTGAGAGGGCATCACGTACGACGAGGCACAGCCAGTGCGCGCTGCCTGGCGTCCAGGGCGTCAGGCGCGAATCAAACGCCTCCCGGATCGCTGCGACGGGGCGGTTCTCCGCAACAAAGCGCATGACTTCGGGGTGTTGCTGCAACGCCAGAAAAAAGGGCCAGTCTTGCTCCTGCAGGGGCGAGCAGTTCAGGCGTGAGGTCATTAAAACTGGCATTAAGATTCTCCTGAAGCATTTTAAATGATTTTAGGGTTGTCACTTTATTTCAACAGAAAGTCAGGTATGGTTAAGCGCGTATAAATAAAAAGAAAAACGGCCGTTAGTGCCCATTCCGGATGTCTTCGCTGTCGCTTAAGGAAAACAATGACTCTCAGCACATCACATCATATCCGCGAACAGTTTGAACACTGTCTGGCGGTCATTCGCCAGGCGTCGGTGGAAATCTTGCTTCTTCTGAATGTACATGTTTCTGAGGGGAAAGATCCACGCTGGTTTCTGGAACAGCTGGACAGCGCGCGTTTAGGGCTCGGGGGATGGGCTACGGTTGCGAAGAAGCTTAACCTGAATGATGCCGAGATGTCGGAATTTACGCTGCAGCTGCGCCTGCTGCAGCAGCGCGTCCCGCAGTACGAAAGCGGGCAGGATGTCAGTGAAAACCAGCTTATTGCGGCGATGCGGTTTGTGACTACGCTGGAACATCTTCGTCTGCAGCAGCCGCTTCTGACCTACAGCACCGAGCTGGCCCCGGGAAGTGAACTCCAGCAACAGCAGGCGCACAAGCAGGTACGCGCAATTGAGTTAATGATTAAAGGCCTCATTCAGCAGGCCTGGCCCGATCAGGTGCGGCTCAATAATCATCTTAAAACCTTATTTAACGCTGACCGCGTACGGCGCTGGCTGAAGCATGGCGAAATCAACGATGTCCTGAGCGGCATGATGTTCAGTGAACTGGCGCAAATGCTGGTGGATAAAAAAGAGTTCAGCCGCTATTACGCCTCGCTGTTTAACGACCCGTCCATGCTGACGCTCCTGGTGGAGCCGCGCAAAACGCTGCAAACCTTCCTCGACGACATTCGACAAATTCGCAACAGCATTACGGTGCAGAAAACGTTAAGTTCGGCGCAAATTCAGCTGCTGGATAACTACTACATGCAGATCTCCCGTCCGGTTCAACGCGCGT
>JADGIP010000152.1:0-33110 GCA_016618355.2 Astraeus odoratus | reverse complement strand
CATCATTTTGAAACAGCTGCCATTTGATCAGATCTTATCCATATCCCTTGAACCATGGACCAATAGATAGCCAAGAAGGAGTACTTCATTTCATACACTGATATGTTAGGGATAGGAGTAGTGGTTATTGCTGCACATTGCATTTAGTGCAAAATGTGCAAACATCCAGACAGTTTTTTGACCCACTGTATGCCTATATAGTAACCACTTTCTATACAGTATCCTGACTAGGTGAGTTCACAGTACCATCCCTGAACAAATACACCACCTCCCAAAGCCTCTTCATTCAATGCTTAGACTTCTCAGTCAGACAAGATGCAGAAGGGCTCCCAATACTAGCCTTCCATATCCCTACCACTAAATGCACCAGGCAAGGAGAAGACACCCACTGTGCCCCTCTTGGACACCTCACTGACCCAGCCACATGGCTAGACAATCACCTGCTCCTCATCACCCTGGGCCAATGGACCACCTTTTCACCTGGAGGCACCCCAAAGGTATCAGACTGCTCACCAAAACAGAAGTCACCAAGTGCATGCAGGAAATAGTGGCCCAATACAGCCTCCCCAATGTCAAAGGCCACAGTCTCCACATAGGGGAACTCTACACTACTTACTCCTAGGCACACCCTTCAACATAGTAAAGACTATGGACAGGTGGTCTGGTGAATCATTCACACATTACCTGCAGAAGCACACAGTCATACTTGCACCCTACCTGCATGACAGATCAGACCTAATCAACAAGCTCACACACCTCGCGCTACCACCAATCCGCTAGTAAGCATAGTAAGTCACTGCTCCTTCTTGCAAGGGTCGAGCTTCACTACCTGCATCACAGTCCACTTCAAACTGGGTAGCGCAGCTTGCTCTCCCTGCGCTAGCGCACCTCGGGCTTTCGCCCATAGTACAGACACTCAACTAGATACTTCACACCCCTGTACATATTACAGTCTATGCATTCCTTAACAGCTCACTCCGCAGTGACCGAATTGCATGGATAGTAGTTTAAGTAGCGAACTAGAAAGGTTACTTCAGGGCTCGGTCACGTGAATAGTAGGATGGCGAATGTTTCCCAAACTGGACAACGTGGTCGATTAACTTTGTTGCAGTACTGTTCCCTAACACTGCCAACTTTGCAACTCGTCAGCGCAGGACGCGACCCAGGCGGGGGAAATATTGAAAGCTGTTGTTCCTCTTTCTTTTACTCGGCAGGTTCCTTACATTAACCCTGTGAGCGCGTCTCGGAAGGTGTTCTCTCTTAGTCACCATCGCCTTCTACCATCTAGTGATTTGGCTGCGAAGAAATGGCAGCTTCTCCTTCTATTATAACTCCTGGAAGGCGTGCAAGTAGGTCAAAGCTCCTAAATGATTACGTTCGTCAATATTTCTACAGAACATACTATTCATGTCGAGTTTAACGTTTGATCTCTTCCCAGCAACTTGGGGATTCTCTGGGGAAGGGTGCATTTGGCCAAGTATACAGTGAGTTGTACCCAGCTTTGTCTCATGCATTTAGTTGGTCTCAACTATGGCCTGGGGAGGGGCACTTAACTGGGCCACTGGTGAAACCGTTGCCGTCAAGGAAATACAACTAAGCAACATCCCGAAAGGCGAGCTCTCTCAAATCATGGTACATACGTTGTACACTCCTTGTTCGTGTTGTAAATAACACCTTGGCGTAGTCCGAGATCGATCTGCTCAAGAATCTGAACGTGTGTATACTTATTGTGCATATGGACTGTCTTGACTCATCGTCCTAGCATCCCAACATCGTCAAATACAAGGGTTTCGTCAAAACGCCAGAATACCTATACATAATTCTCGAGTATGCATGACTCGACTACACCTTCTTTCTATGCTGATCCAACATAGGTTCTGCGAGAACGGATCCTTACACAACATATGCAAACGTTTCGGCAAGTTCCCTGAAAACCTTGTTGCAGTTTATATCTGTCAAGTCCTAGAGGGCCTTGTTTATCTTCACGATCAGGGTGTTATACATCGTGACATCAAAGGAGCGAATATACTCACGAACAAGGACGGCTGCGTGAAGCTGGCAGATTTTGGTGTCGCCAGTTCCACTACAACTGGGGCTGTTAGTGATGATGCCGTTGTTGGCAGCCCGTATTGGAGTAAGGTATTCCTTGGACCTCTGCCTTCCTGCCTCACCTTTTGTCACTGCAGTGGCACCGGAGGTAATTGAACAATCAGGTGCAACTACGGCATCCGACATATGGTAGGTGATGCCTATTGCAGAACGAATGTTGTTACGTACTTACTATGGCACATGTAGGAGTGTTGGTTGCGTCGTAATCGAGCTGTTGGAAGGCAAACCCCCTTATCATTTTCTCGACCCGATGCCTGCACTATTTCGCATTGTTCAGGATGAATGCCCTCCTATACCTGATGGCGCATCTCCCATCGTCAAGGATTTCCTACTTCACTGTTTCCAAAAGGATTGTAATCTCCGTATCTCAGCAAAGAAGCTTCTGAAGCATCCTTGGATGATCTCTGCTCGAAAGCAACTGAATGCATCTTCCGGAAAGGAGGGACATTCATTTAATGGTAACTCGCAAACTTCATCCGGTATACCGCAAAAGCCACCTACAAACTACAATTTTGATGAGGCTGTCCTAAAGGTGCAAGAGTGGAACGAAGCCCTGAAATGTGAATATCGTGTCGCTGTTTCCAGCTTGATGCTTTTCTGATATTTGTAGCTCCAACTCGTCCAACGAAACATGCAAATCGTCCACAGGTAGATGCTCCGCCTGCTTCGCCCACGCGAGCGGCTCGTGATAAGCTTGGAGTTTCGCTTCTGCAACATTCTGTTCTTGGACTCCAACAAGCCGTTGCCGTTCCAACAGGGCTCAAGTCCCAGTCCAGTGTAACATCTAAACCAACACCGGCTATTGGACTGATAGAAAAGATCCGTGAACCAGTGCCCTTCGTCCTCCAACCTCCCGAAGAGCAAACCGACAACTGGGACGACGATTTCGAAGATGGGCCGTCCTTCACTAAGTTGCAAGGTGCACTTCATGGCGGGTATCCGGTTCAAATTTCAAACCTGATCTGCATGATATAGGTCTCGAGAAGACTCCGGAAGAGGAAAAGGGCGAGGTGGACGACTATGCGCAGACCATTCGGCCTAGCAGAAGTCCTGCAGGTCCTGGGACTGTACCATTGGCAAAGGCTCCAGCAGCGGATATGCTACCCATTGTTGAAGACTATTCAGATCTCGCTGTTGAAGAAGACGATTTTGAGTTACAGGAGAAAGTGGCTGATTTCAAGGTATGCGCTATGTCGGAGCTATTATTGCGGAAGTCGATTCCCATCGGATAGATGAGGAATTCTGTCCACCGTGGTCTATTTCACCCAGACGACATCAAAGTTCTTGGTATCTCTCCAAGCTCTCCTGGTCCCAAGTCAGCTCCTTTACCGGGCCTCTCGCGCAAAACATCGCGATCTTCTATAAGTCCTGCAAGTCAAACTGCACTTCCATCTGGCCATACACGTTCACATTCTCGATCGTCTTCGTTTGTTGGGTCTAGCGGATCGGGGTCGTTCGGACGTTCAGAAGCTAGACGAGCAGCGAGCTCACACGAGTTTGATAAATATGCAGAAGAAGACAACGAGGACTATGATGACGTCTTTGGAAAGGTCGGTGGAAACAGTGAGTGCCCACGTCGATGTGGTAGTTATTGCAGTTTGACAATCAAACTAGGCCTTGAACAACCGGTACAAACCCTTCAACTCAACACTCGGCTTTCCAATAAGTCTTGGGTAAGTGATTGCTGCTGTGTTGCAAACTCTGAGGCAATCTGAGCATCGGGCAGCTGGGAGACGAAGATGACGAGGACGACCCTTTTGCGGAGGTGCGGCATTGGCCGTTGTTCCACCTATTTTCTCACTCTGCCTCAGATTGATGAGGGGTTCGCCGAAGATGACCTAGAAGCCAATTTACAACGTGACAAGCATGCGCGTCTCTGCAGTATGGTAAACCAGGCGATTGACCAACTCACTCCGTCCGCACCAGACTTTCAGCTGCGAGAGGCATGCGATGAGCTAGTAAGCACGTCTTTACATCGCTAGGGCTCAACGCCTAATAGTATCCTTAGATCAGTATCATGGGTGAAGCACCGGAAATGCTAGTTCAATTGGTGTCGTCACATGGCATGCTGGTGATCTTGGAGGTGCTTGAAGGAAAGTGTTCCCGGGATGTCCTAATGAAGTTGCTTCACATCATCAATCTTGTAATGCTTATTCATATACCCTTCGATGGTAGTCTGATTCATTACGATAGCTTGTTACGGGCGATCTGGGGTTCTTGGAGAGTTTCTGTCTAATTGGTGGTATCCCCGTCATGATGAGTACGTGGCCCATAAGCTGGACCTGCCTACTGGCTAACTCATTTCAGGCTTTACCTCCAAGAAATACCCCTCTGAATGCAGAATAGAGGCCTCGAATTTTGTCCGGCTCCTTTGCCACACATCGGTCCTAACGTTGCAGATGTTCATAGCCTGCCGCGGGCTCAAAGTCTTGGTGGACCTACTGGACGAAGACTACACCGAACAGAGTGAACTGGTCGTGGACGCGTTGAACGGTATTGGAAGCGTATTTGAGTTACAAAGCCCGACGACCAAGAACGACTTCTGTCGCATGTTCATTAAGGAGGGCCTCCTCGATCCCCTTACATCCGCTCTTCTCAATGTCATTGGGAACTCAGGTCCTACTGCTACGGAGATGAAGCATAAGATCATTCAAGTCCTGTTTGTGTTTTCGCAGGTGACGCAAAACGATATCCACGTGCGCAATGCAATGGGTACGCGCAAGATCGTAAGGCGTGGGTTCATTTCTTCGTTCTTAGCCTGAACAATTGGTGAACAATTTCTAGGGCTACTACGTGCGTGTGAGCTGCTGGAACCGGAGTACTTAGTACAGATGCTCAAGGCGGTGAAGCACTTGTCTATGAACCCAAATCTCCTTGAGGTCCTCCAAAATGCAAATGCCATTGAAATCCTCATTAAGCTATTGGATCAAGCCAAGGCTGGCCCTCACAGCACCGTGCGTTTATTGGTAGATCCAATCTTCCGCTCGCTAATGAATCTTGGGTGACACCCAGGAGATGTCTAATCACATCTTCCAAACATGCTACAACCTCTGTCGGCTGAACAAGTCACGGCAAGAGGAAGCAGCCCAAGCAGGAATTATCCCTTGCCTTAAACGAGTTATTGAAACCAGTTCGCCGCTGAAGCAATTTGCACTGCCTATTCTATGCGATCTGGCAAGCGCAGGAAAGAGTTGCCGGAATCTCCTTTGGCAACACAACGGTCTCGGGATGTATCTGAAGCTCTTAGAAGATCCCTATTTCCAAGTTAGCTCCCTGGAAGCGATCCTCTCGTGGTATTTAAGTACTCCAAGTCCATTGCGCCGACGCTAAAGGGTAAAACCTACAGGCTGCAAGATGAAACTGCCAAGATAGAAGATGTGCTCGTCAAGCAAGAGTCGCTTGATGCGCTTCTCAAGTGTTTCGTGTCTGCGAAGGCCAATTCGTTTGAGAACCTACTTGATCCTCTCTTGAAGATTTGCCGGATCTCGACACTAATTACCATTGGTGTAGCCAAGTCATCCTTCTTCAAACGCATCATCGACAGGCTAGGCCACAGCCGAGCCGTTGTTCGACTCAACCTGTTGCGTATCCTGCGCACCGTGTGCGATGTCCATCCTAATCGAGCAATACTGGTGGAGCGGTATAACTTGCATGAGATCGTGCTCAAGCTGAGCAAGGATGATGGTGCCGTGCTTGTTCGCGAGCTGGCGAGGGAGATTCTCCCGGCACTCGCTCCGGCGCTGAAACCCGCGATCAGCAAGTCTGGCATTAAGGGACATGACACACCCAGAAGCAGTTCAGTCATCGCACCTAAGAAAGCACGTCGAACAGCTTCCGAGACTTCAGTTGTTCCAAACACCTCCAATCCAACGTCCCTTGGTTCTGGTGCCCCACCATCGTCCAGATTCGGTGTCGAGCGTTCGCACTCATCCTCGAGGCATAGATTAGGGGATATACAGTGGCAGCAAGGTGTGACAGGACGTGGGTCCAAGTAATACAACCAGCTTTTTTTTTGCCCCGATGTACCATTTCTTCTGATCCTTCTCGATCGTTGTCGTTGCTTTGTCTATCCACACACTTATTCCACACACTTACACCTTCATTGACACTAGCATAGTACCTCGCCCGCAGGACCTACGGTAATAAGTAAATATTGCCTGATATGTTAACGCAATGTAACTTAGAAGGCCAGCTACTTTGTAGCCGAGGCTATTCCCTTTAAATATGCGGTGACCAAACCCAAGCCTCACCAGTGGCGATTCAACATTTTCAGGCTCATGGCCACGTTGGTACAGGAGCAAATGCTACTAAGGTCTCCCGCGAGTTAAGCATCATCCGCTCCCGGAATGCCGGGGACATGCACTCATACTCTGATAGAGACCATCACGAAACATCCATTAAGTACGAGCTACCCACGAATGGAGCGGTAAAATAACAGTGTCCGTCACTTGCGAGCGAAGGGAATCTGAAAACCCGAAAGTAGGGCCCTTGCGCGATTTTGTGCACCTGCGCCTTCAGCATTGGTGATGAAGTGGATATGAAATCCAATGGGCTTTGGGTAGGAGTCGAGGTTGACCTCTATTTGAGGGAATAGGCCCATTGCCTCCGGTGGAAGGCCTAAGCTGACGACGCCTGCGACACCACTCGGGGTTCTCATGTTAGAGGAGGCGGGGGGCAAGACAATGCCATTGAACTCCCGCAATCTTGGCAGGACAAACTCTGTCAAGGTTGCAATGAAGTCGAACATCTTGGGGCCCTTGAGCGTCACTTTGCAGCCCAAGGGAATACCTGGTCGGACCCAACCGCTGACCGACTTTTTCCCCCTTACAATTTCTACACCAGTGCGCGACGATCTGCCACCTCCATTCTCCGTTTCCCCGGACAGAGCGCGGAACGCAGCAATTGCACCGACCAGCCCGCTCCTGTTGTTGACCGCGTCCTTCTGCATGGTATGCAAGACTATTCTGTCCAGCTGTACGACGTTGTCTGGGCTCGAAACGGCTGCTGGTTTTTTACCCAGCTGATTTCCACCGACAGGGAGGTTGCGGCGATTTTTGGAATAGGGATCGCTGGGGTCGAACCTGAGACGAATTTGTCTGGGTGTAGGACGGGGACCAGACTCGTGGACGTAGGTCATATACATGAGGTCGTCCTGGAGGGTGGCGTAGTAATGGTCACGCAAACGACATGGACCAATGTCGCGGAGAGCGATGTCGACATGGGGAATAGGCAATCCGTTTCTATCATACTGGAGCGGCTTGCGTATTCTAGGGGGCCTGCGGAAGGCACGCACGGCCGGGGCAACATAAGCCGCTGCAGCTGCAGCACTCATCCTAAGATTTTTTTTTTAAAAAAAATAGGTATGTCGTGTGGGGATCGCGCGAGAGGAGGAACAACCTACTGGACGAGTTAATACTCTGACGTAGCGTGCAGAGCTCGAGGTTTGCGTGCGTTGATTGGGAGCACGCGCGACAGAAATGAAGAAGTAAGTAAATTGCAAGCTTGATGAGACGATGTGTACGTATACGAAGGCGATACTTGTTTTGTAGTCAGCCTTGTGATCCACTGCATTAGGATAGCGGGGACGACTCGCTACTGCTTGGCAAGTGTCCTGCTATCGTCAACTTCGCTTCACTATTCCTTCGTCTGTTCATTGCTTTCCGCATTCCCCGTTCTGCTCATCCCGTCGTTGACATCGTATTCCATTGATATCTTGTAGCTCCGGCTCCTCTTGAATGGCTTTGACTGCCGCGGCACAGTCGGCCCTGCCAACATGGGACGACACTATAGTGCCGGCACTGCGTAAAAGTACGTAGGGTCGCTATTCAATTCACTCTCCCTTGGCTTGATCGTTCGTCTTTCCAGGACTCGAAAGTGAAAGTCGCATTCTAGCCAAACGTATGTCAGTTGCGTCCATCACTTCCGCCGACGACTCCCCGAGGTCAAACACGCCTTCCAAGTCCTCCCATATTTCCCGTGAACAACGTGCTCCGGCCTATTCTCCAGAGCCTAGGAAAGGTAGTGCTATACCGCGGCCGAGCCTTCAACATCAGAGAGGCGCGCAAGATAGCTACGAGGAACCACCAGCTGCTAACTCGCGCTCCAATGGCGCGTCCACCCCGCTTATCCCCAGACGCACCCGCACCCGTTCGCAGCCCCCGATATTCGACCCACTCCAACCAAACGGACATCCTAATGGGACCTCTCTGCCACCTCCTGACTCTCGTCCGACCTCCCCTCGCACGGGCGACGTCCGGCCAACTCGTATACCTATTGCAACGCGCAACAGGACAGTCAGCACGTCCAGCTATGCTCATAGTATAGCACCCAAGACTGAGCCCCACAGCAATGTCCCTCCCGTTCCTTCTCAATCTTCTAATCCCGAACCATCTCCCGACCTCTGGGTTGTGCAGGAGGCCGATCGCACCCCTATGCCGTCCATCCGACATCATCACTCCAACCTTATGAATGAGCCTCCACCGTTCCCTACTTCCTCCGCCACCTCGTCGACACGGTCCAGAGGCTACGAATCTACTGTTCAAGTACCAAGGCCATCAACCGATTCCGAGGAACGTCCATTTGAGCATTGGTACAGAGGAGATGTGTACAGAAACGGTGGTGTGGGAGAGCTACGTGTAGCGAAGCACATGGAAATGTTGCAGATCGCCAATTTCGGGCACAAAGTACGACGTCCTGTGCGCTCCCAGACTCGCGATGTTTCAGGCCCGTCTGACTATGGCCGGACACGGAAGAGGGCCGAGAGCGCTGGAGCTGGGACGCGGGAGAGTCTCTGCCTGGACGACGAACGAGCGCAAGACGTCGATAACGTCCTTAACGAGAGTCCGCTAACAGATATCGAGGGCGACGCTGACACAGACACCGAGACATTTTATGATGCCTACATTGGCACAGACGACACGACGAACCTCAACTTCAGCGCCTCCACGCCGCAATTGCCACTTTCTAATCTGGCTGGCGTACGGAGCGAGACTCCGGTTACGGTTCACCCGTCGCTTCGAGAAGACACAACGCCTCCATGCGTTCCGATGAGTCGGACCATTTCGGAGACATTGTCATCTGACGCTCCTTCAGGACCTGCTGGAACAACCGTGGAGAGTGCGATGCCAGCCCATCCTTCATCTGGCTCGTGCTCGCGGGTGGCCTCTGGGACTACTTCACCCGTATCGCAGAGTTCGGATCAGTCCCAAGCAAAGCGCAGTGGAAAGAACCATGTCACCCCATCTCCTGCATCTACACCGAAGAAATCAAAGGCGAAAGGCAAAACACCACCCCCAGTATCACGGCAGAAGGAGGATCCTCGCCATTCGGTGGCTATGTATCCAACTCCAGAGGGAGACGCGGTAGATGCCATACCGACTTGGACACAGCCTGTTCAGAAATCAGGGAATTGGGACGATGTAAGAGAAATGCCTTTTCCTTATTATCTTTGACGGCTGAACTCGTGGCAGGTCGTACTGCCAGTCGTGGCTCGAAAGAAGGGGCTGGATGGTCAATACGAGCAAGCAGATGGCAGTCCACGCCCAAAGCCACCCGAAGAGACCTTGATAAAGCCAGTACGTGTTAACCTTCTTCTACGTTCGCATGGCTTTTCTACGCGAAATATTGATTCGTTATCCCAAATAAATAGGCTCCGGGTACTTTTGGTTTCGATTATTCGAAATATAAACGGCCCCGCACAGACGAAGAAATTCCTATGGATGAATTTGGGCAGGTCCAAGAGCAACTGCGATTAGTTGTCGAAGAGAAGCCCCCAAGAGACGGTCCCCTTAACCCCCCACCTCGAGTCTCGGTTCAAGAAGCAAAAGAGTCTGCACGAAAAGAACGCCTGTCAGATGTACCGCGCGTTGAGGTACCACCACCCTTCTCACAGTACATGCACGTCCAAGTTCCAACCATTAACGTTACACGACCTTCCATTGACGCAGAACAGAAACCACCGGCAGACGAAGGAGAGACGGGCGGAGCGGGTTGTTGCAAGTGTGTCATCATGTAAGACGGCGCACGTGGACGCACAGGCACGGTTACTTGCTCTACTCCTGTTCCCGGCTTTCGGTGTGCTGGTGTCTCCTCTACAGCCTTCTCTGTCATTGCCTTACTTGCTTCATTTGGCGGTGATGCCCTCGTATCGTTCTTACTTTTCTGCGTTTTGACCATTGAAGGTTTTCTGCGTCAGATCCCTCTCATTCAGACATACCATGCATTGGAGTGGACGACACTTTGCTTGTCTTGAGCCGACCTGCAGATGGTGTTCTTCGTATGCATACCCACCTCATCGTTTGCGATCCTTACTGCCTACTCTCGCTCACTAGCATTGCCCTGTACTACGGATTTACTTGGGTCCTTTTACTATTCTTCTGGATACCTTACTGTTACAGTGTTTTCAGGTTGGGTACAGCTCGTGCCCTCAAAATATTAACTATTCGCAACGTATCGCAGGAACTGTACGTGCTTTGAGTCTGTTCCCCTTTCTTGCGATGTACGGTTAGTATATAAGTGCACGTCTCCTATATTCATATGGAACCTAGCTCTGACATTCTGGTCGCCTTCAAATACCTCTATGGATCCATGCGAACTTCGTCTGTCGAAAACGTTATATCAACTTGGTAACTCGCAGGCACGTCAGCTTCTTCGATCTCGGTGAGGTTTGTTAATTGCTCCAGGACATTGCCATCCCTCGATCAGACTACTGTGTAGCTTTCTCTACTGTCGATTGCCTGTCGCCTAAACTGAGGGAGTGGGACTAAATCTATGTCTGTTCTCCTGCCTGGAATTGAAGCCGATTTACCAGCCTGCGAGATGCATGTAGCGAACATCTTCAATAAGGTCGATTCGGTCCAGAGCCCCTCCAAGCATATACTGCAAAAATTGGGCTTGGGGACACTGCGCATCAAACAGTCATCATTAGTTGGACGGTATGTTATTTCGTTGTTCCAGTCGTATCTGATGAACGACATGAGAAGCTTTACTGACTAGATAGCAGTACATAAATTACGTCGGGCAAGGGGAATAGTAGCCCTCGTTTATATTGAACCTGGAGTAAAGGGTAGTTGTAGGAGCGAGTATGATTCGTAAGTAGAAATAATGATGTATTCGCCCGCGGAGTCCCTTATCAATGTGGATATTATAGTGCCACCGGTCGATTCCGATGTCCATCTGAGGCTCCCACCCACCCCAGGTCAAGTCCATCTAAATACACGAAGAGATCTTCCCTATGTGTTATACCAGAGAGAGAACTTAACCAGGTAACGGGAGTATCGGGCCGAAGATGTAAATGTGTGTCTCCAGGCCACGTTGGCGTGAAGTAATGTCCAGGGATATGCTTGCATGGGCATGTTCGACCGATCTATGCATGGCTAAGTTGTCGGTTAGCCAGTGCAACCATGTCACATCAGGTGGATCGTGTATGACGTTCACACCGAAGCAGAAAGAACCACCATCATACTCTTCCCCAACGTCGATGATAGAATGTCCTATTTCATGCCAGAGCATTAAGACACCATTGGCCAGGGAAGCCGTAGTTGTACTTCGATAACACCATCAGTCATGCAGCACGTTGATTCAGATGGTGTGCATACGTGTATTCCCTGCCAAGACCTTCAGTATCCACCGCATCTTCAATCTAGCTTACTGCCATGATCTTATTTGCTTACCACCATATAGCGGGTCGTTACCTTCGCCCCCCCCAGAAAAAAAAGAAAAAATTCAATGTCAAGGCTCTCATCGTCGTTGCCAGAATAACTAACCGAGCAGAATAGCTTAGTCGCTTCTGTTCCCCAGGGATGCACAGGCGGCGAGAGCTACGTCAGAGTTATTGGCGTAGAGGGCCCTCAGCTCCGTTTCGACCCTGTATAGACCGAACGGCATACTACGGGGATGAAGAGATTAGTCTTTTGGCGTTTACAGGCAGTATCTAGAACAAATAACGGATCGATAGTTAAGAAAGCTACGATGTAGGGAAATCCGACGCACATCCGTCCGCAAGGAAAGCGAGATCGACACGGCTATCTGAAGGCGCAGAGGTCATCAAACTGATAACTTCGAGAGGGGGGACGTACACATTCAGTCGCACTGCAGGTGATAAGGACACTTCAGTAGAGATGGAAAACTGATCAGTCAGCCTTTCGTGTGGAAAGAAGGGGTGAAGAGTATCATTGGAACAGTGCATCTGAGTACTCGACAGCCAGGAACATCGTATGACAGAAGTCGCAACAATTTCCCGTTGGGATGGGGTTCTGGATGAGGGATGATTATTTGTTCTCGAATGATGCTTCGCTCAGCTCGCCCACGGCTCTTGTGAAGCTGAGTAGGCCTAAGAGATAAAACTGCTGAGGCCCATACGAATACCCTGACCATGAAATATCGCCCCCGGATGACGCGGACCGCTCCCCGCACGGCTGATATGCAAACCAAACAACGTCAAACTCCACCAGTCCGATTTGTTTCCTTCACTTCAAGTGCCTAGGCGGAAAATATGGCAAAGACAGAACTCATTGATTCTCATGTCTCGCTCAAGCAGTGCGAGCTCGCAGTCGAGGCTCTTCACGAGTATGCGACCAAGAGGGAGAAGGAACAGGAAGAAAATGAACTCCTACCCGGCAGAGAACAGCACGTATGGCTCCAGGTCACTGTGAAGGTGATGCAACCAGTACAGAAATTAAAGCCTATTAGAGTGTGCGTTTTCCATGACCTTGCATATGTTGATCGCTTATCTTGCTTGTCGGTAGTCCTTTGAAATATACTCTTATCGACCCTCGGTCATCTGCCGTGTGTCTAATTACAAAGGACCCACAAAGAGAATACAAGGATCTCCTCGAGCAGCACAATGTCAAGTTTATATCCCGGGTGGTCGGAATCGAAAAATTGAAGGGTAAATTCAAATCCTTTGAAGCGCGTCGGTTGCTTCTCAAGGAAAATGCTCTGTTCCTTGCGGATGACCGTGTCATCCCACTCCTTCCTCGCCTCCTGGGCTCAAAGTGGTTTGATGCCAAGAAGTGAGTATTGTCGAAGTGTTACACAGTCCAAGATTGGTGAACAGACAGAAAAGACAGCCGATACCTGTCAACCTCAAACGCAAGGATCTCAAGGCCGAGTTGGAGCGTGCCATACAGTCTTCTTACATGCATCAGAACAAGGGGACATGCACGTACGTTTTCCTCTGTCTTGTTCCCGTTTACTTAAGTCAACATGCATATGCAGGTCGGTGAAAGTAGGAACCCTCTCGCAGACCCCCAAGCAGATATTAGCGAATATCCAAACTGCCCTTCCTGCTATCATAGGCCATATAAAGCAAGGGTGGGAGAATATTCAATGTCTACATATCAAGACCAGTTCAAGCATTAGTCTCCCAATATGGTCCTGTGATCTGTCGGGGGAGGGTGAAGGACGCTGGGCTGGCATGACCCCCGAAAAACCAAAAGAAAATGAAGACAAAGACATGTCTATGTATACGGCCCCATCTCGTTCTCCCATACCTCCTATGAAGTCGTCACCAAAACCCCTTGCGTCAATTTCTAAAACGGTTATGATGCATGTATCAGAAAGGAGGGGGAAATCCTCCAAAATCCCAGAAGGGCGGTTGACGAAGGTGGAGGATCCGTCACCCCCAGCGAGAACTACAATCAGCCAAAAGGAGGTGAAAGCCAAACGAAGTGAAGAAGCCGGGGAGAAGAAGAAGGCGAGGATTGTAAAGGGGAAAACGAGCCGGACACCAAAAGGCGTCCTCCTGGGTAAGAAGGTGGGGAAGTCATGATATGTGGTAGATGGTTGCAGTGGTTCGATACCTATTGTCGATGCTTTGTTATGTAAAGTATCTCGCATCGCTGGGGAAAGAATATCTCACATAACAAAGACTTGGCGAGACACAAAGCAAGAATATTTTGCTTCCGCTTCCGGATCTACCGGGACTCGGTTTCACCGATGGGATGAATTTCCGAGCGACCTCTGCGGCTAAATCGCTGTTTCCATCATGACCGACAGAAAATCCACTAAGCTCTATATTCCACAACCTGCGGAGAATTGTACACTCGTCGGCATTTTGGAGCAGCTTGAGCCCCATAAACCAACTCAGGGCAGAAAGATTGCGCTAGTAAGTGGATGTCGGATATACGGTATACATACCCACAGTACACTGAAATCCGGGCTGTATAGATTCTGCACGGAACGATGGGGTAAAATGGGGTCACAATAATTCCAAGGCTATGCTAACATCTTGGCCAGTCACAAGGACTACCTGTTCCAGAAACGCATGGCTCTGCGCCTGCCGTTCGACTCCTTCCGGTTCGACTTCCGGTGGGTGCCAGAATCTAAGCTTGCAACACTGCGGCAGTCGCGACTGTGGCTCATGTGCTTATAGCGGGAACCACGAAAGCGGGGGTAAATGGAGGTATGCGGGTTTTACCGAAGACATCCAAGACCTTGTGATAGTTGTGGCATTCCTGCGCAACACGTACGGTTATGAAGTCGACATGATAGTCGGCCACTCTCGCGGGTCCGTTGTCGGCATCCATTGGCTATGCACTTCGGAAGAAGGGAAACGCGTCAGCGCCATGATCAATATATCAGGACGTTACCGGATGCATGTGAGAATCCATACCACGGGTCCGACGGCGACTGACCGACCCCTGCGCAGCGAATCTTTGGTACGTACGTCTAGTCGATCGTACTCACCCACAGTTTGAATCATTAGCGTGACCAAGATAAGATCGACATGTACAAGGAGCAGTTCGACACCAAAGGATATTACGAGTGGCGACTAACTGTTGCCCGTAAGCCCGTCATGGAACGAATCTGCCTCCGAGACATAGAAGAGTTTGCGAGCTGGGATACCAGCATAGTATGGGATTATTTCCCACAGACCATTCATGTATTCACCGTACATGGGCTCGACGACGACGTTGTACCTGTGTAAGTACAAACAATTTGTGGCGAGGACTATCGCTTTACGAGAAAATCAGTCACGATGCTATAATTTACGCGCGTGCATTTGGCGCAAGGACACCGGGGACCCACGTACTGCACCTAATGGAGGACGCTGACCATAATTTCACAGGAGTGAGTGTGCCTTACCCTTGACTTCGTGACGATGTCGAGATACTTAGCTTCCTTTCTTTAGCGACAAGACTGTGTTGTCGATGTCGTCTTGGAGTGGATAGAGGGGTTCCGTTCAGGAACTCTGGTGACCAGTATAATGGGTACCGGGCTACGAGGAAGGTTATGAAAGTCTGATATACCCCCTGAGGTCCGAGCGAACCATACTAGGTGAACTTTTCAGAGTGAATTACCTTGTCTTTATGCACGAGCGTTTTCTTCGCATCAGTGAAGGCGCATATTCATCGTTTATAGTACAGATAGAAATGCATTTTACTCGAATAGTAAATCGAAGCTTAGTATGTACTCTAGGAAACCATACAAACGATCTTCCCTCTGGAAAGGCCTTAGACAATGACATTACTATCGGACTGCTGCACTGACCTGTTATTATTCTCTGCCATTTCCTTGTGAGCCTCTTGAATATTGGTCCAGGGATACACCTATTCATGTATGGTATCATTCGTTACTATAAGGTCATCCGATCAAGCAAATACGTACTACCTCGTGGATATACGTCCGAATCGGCCCGTTCCCTTCAGATCCTGTTATCTTGGCGACTATGTCTTGGAATGTGACACTGAGACGTACGCCTTCTCTTAATAGCTCTGTCGAAAAACACTGGTCCACATACCTATTGACGAGTTCACATTGGTACTGCAGACTCCTAGAGCGAAGAGTCGAACCCTGTATTTTGAGACGCTTGTACAGTATAGGGGTCAAATTAACCGAAGGCACCTCGCTGCCTTAAAAAGAGATGTCAACGTCAAGCCAGAAAGGTCTGTTTGCCTACCACTTAAGAACGACAAGAGAATCATCCTTCCATCAAATGCAAGCGAATTGATGTTTTTCTCCCAATGTGTGCGTCCGACGAAATCAACGACAATGTCGACTCCTTTCCCATTTGTGACTTCATTGACCCTTTCAGAGAAATCTTCTGATTTATAATTTGCTACATGTGTGGCTCCATTTGGTATGGAGAGGAGCCAATCTAGCTTCTCGTTGCTTGATGCTGTCGCCGTGACAGTCCTCCTAGAGTCCACAGGAGCAGTGTTAGGCCAGGCAACTGAATAAGTACCAGAGAACGAACTCACGCGCCATAAGTGCGAGCGATCTGTATTGCCGCGACACCGACTCCAGAAGCACCGGCATGTACAAGCACGTCGTCTCCTTCGTTTAGTTCACCATACTTCACTATAACTTGGTAGGCTAAGTGTGGGATCGATAGTCATGACTAGGGAAACCCTCCTATACTAATGTGATTGGGACGCGCCTGTGATGTAGTTCTCAGGTATACTCGCTGCTTGTACCCACGACATGTGAGAGGGCTTTCTGATCAGCAAGTCTTGGCTGGATACAATATACTCGGCATACGCCCCCTAATTACCAACAGTAAGACCATCGGATACCTGAGCGTACTTCGTAGCAGCCTCACTCACGCCTGCGGCCAATCCAAAAACCTCATCCCCTTGGGACCACTTGGAGACGCCTAGACCAACTTGTTCGACGTGTCCCGAGAACTCGACCCCTAAAATTGCAGACGCGCCAGGAGGGACCGGGTAGCGTCCCTCTCTCTGGGACAGATCCATGCGGTTTAATCCAAAGGCAACGATCTATGAAGAGAGGCAGTTATGGAAGCGAGGTCAGTTACTCAGTGGTCGAAGGGATAGCTGTAGTGCCAACCTTGACCAATACTTGCCCCTCCTTGGGTGCTGGTTTTTCCGTCTCGCCAATGTACAGGTTCTCCACGGGCCCCTGGCCGTCCTTGATCAGCACAGCACGCATAGTGGCCATCTTGAACGTTTCTCTCGTGCTGTCACTGGGAGATCTTCTCCACGTCGATGCTGCTGGGCATGGCGCGAAACGAGCTATATATACGGTTCGTGCGGTGGAACTTCATTAGTCCAACATTACTCAGCCGGATTGAATCCTATGTGTGCCATGACTCATCATTGATATCCAGCCATCAATTCGGATAAAAGCAGAGCGTTAATGTTATTATCAGGTTAATGAGTACGTGAAAGACATCTCGGGGCCATGCATTCCACTTGACCGCTCTCCTCTGAATCCTTTATTGTTGTGTCATCTTATCAGTCCCAGACCCCTTACTATTTATGTACCTACTATTACATAAGAATATGGCTGACAAAGGCTTAGTCAGCACCGCTTTCTCACGTACGGAACTGGTTTTCGGAAGAGTTTCACCCAGCTCTCAGAGTCCCTACGACGTCGGCTGTGGAGCTGCCCCATTCGCTTGCCATCCAAGCATCAAGCACGCAGCAGAAAGTGCGTTTTTTCGTCCTGGAAGGCATCGACATCAATTTTGAAGCTTTGCCCTAGTGCATCTGTCCATGGGTGTGAAAACGGATTCCTCTCTGCCTGTTGCTGGTAGGGAGAGACACCTCAAGGTCGAGGATGTGCAGGAGGCCTACGTTGAGCAGAAGGATCGGTGCGATTCGCCTCCTTTCTTTTGCGGCCCAGCCGGTCTTACTCTTCTCTGGTCCTACAGATTGCTGGGTGCTCTAGAAGCATCCCAAAGCATTCTTGGAAACCTACGCGATTTTAACAAGAACGAGTGGATCGTTCGGTATCCTACACTCCAGGAGGGCCCGGATAGCAACATTCGCTCAAACAAGCCTCGCAGGTCCATCCGTCGTTCTCTGTCCTTCGCCGACGATCCCAGCACCCAGACTGATGTCATCTATTCTCCGACAAGGAAAGGTCTCACCCACGCTATAACACTGGCTTCGATTGAGGACACTCAGGAAGGGTCAACAGAACATCTTTCATCAGAGGAGATTACTTCGGAGAAGGGAGAGAAGACTGGGGACGAGGAGAGACTATTACCTTCAAAGTGTGGAGACTTCAGCATTCTCCGTCTTGATCTGAAGCTCGGTCCCCACATCTCTTCCAATTCACCTGCAGCCCTCGTCTCGCAGCTTGAGAAGGGATCCATTGCCAACCTATTGGATGAACGCATTGGGTCCGCTATCCAGCATATGGACAAACTCCGCCTTCGCATTATGGACATGTCTTCCAAGGTCTTGGTGACTGGCGACTTGAACTCGGGAAAATCAACGTTTGTTAATGCGCTGTTGAGGAGGGAGGTAATGCCCGCTGACCAGCAACCATGCACGACCGCATTTTGCGAAGTGCACGATGCGTCCGAAAATAATGGAGTGGAGGAGGTACATATTCTCAAAGAGGGCGTATCTTACTCCATCTCCGACGAGTCGACCTTCACGCGTGTCTCCTTGAATGAGCTGGAATCTGTTGTATCAGATAATGCAGGCGCCGTCCAACCCATACTTAGGGTTTATCTGGCAGATAGCAGGGTTCCGTCGGAATCACTGTTGAACAACGGAGTGGTCGATATATCTCTCATCGATGCTCCTGGCCTCAACCGCGACAGCCTAAAGACCACTGCCGTCTTTGCTCGTCAAGAAGAAATCGATGTCGTGGTTTTCGTCGTCTCGGCCGAGAATCACTTCACATTGTCAGCGAAGGAATTCCTCTGGACCGCTAGTAATGAGAAGGCGTATATCTTTGTCGTCGTCAACAAATTCGAACAGATCAAGAACAAGGAGAAATGCAGGAGACTGGTATTGGAACAAATCCAACAGCTAAGCCCTCGGACATATGACGATGCGGCAGATCTTGTCCATTTCGTTGACTCTGTGGCCGCTCTTCGTCCTTACACAGCCAACCCCGCCTTTGACGACTTGGAATCCTCCCTTCGATCCTTCGTCTTGGTCAAGCGATCAAAATCCAAGCTTCAACCCGCTTCGACATATCTCTCCAATCTGCTAATTGACATTGATATTCTGGTTGGGGCAAATGCAATTGTTGCACAGTCGGACATTGATCGGGCCAAGGATGATATCCTGCGATCCAAGCCTATCTGGGAGAAGATGAAGAACAACCGTGATGTTTTGGAAGACTCGTTGGAAGTTGTTGAAGAAGAGAGCGCACTCAAGGCTTCTGAGAGGACGAAGGCAATCCTTGCCACAGCTCTTGACCGAATTGCGCAGGGTCGGCCAGACGTAGATCATTGCATCAACTTACCAGCCTACAGCGGTTTGTTGGGCATCTGGGAGTACGCGCGCAATGTTCGGAAGGCACTTCTGGCAAGCTTAGACGTGGCGGTCAAAATGGCAGAAGACGAAGCCCGCATAGTGACTACCGCTGGAGTGGCAAAGATAAGTAACCTCGAGAATGAGCATCTCCCACAAGGAGTTGAGCGGTCCCGTCGGGTGTTCGTACCCGAGGCTATGTTTACCGTCCGACCGGGCAAGAAGAGAGGACTTGGCCGGCACCACTCCTCAACGTCCAGCGCTGTCGTTGCAGGTGGAGTTTATAACCTTGGTATTGGTCTCGCGCAGCGTTCGGATATGCTGGACACTACCTTCTGCGATATCTTTGACTTCAACTACCACCTAACTGTTCATTTCGGTGGTGGTAAAACAGATGACGAAGACAGCGAAACCAGTCCCACTGCCCTCAGTGTTCTTTCCGTCGGCATTGGTGCTTTGACCATGGTAGGTGGCAAGGCCATCGGTGCGCGGGGTGTCATCGACGGCGTCGTACGTATCTCTGAGCTCTTTGCCAATGAATCAGCCAGGAGATGGGTGGCGCCTGTCGTTGGCGCTGCTGTTGTTGGAGCTACAGCCTACTTTGTCTTTGAACTCCCGCATTCGATACCCAGGAACATTGGTCGCCGCATTCGTGCATCGCTGCTCAAGGTCGAAGAGAGTGCAACTGAACGGGAAACTTTCGTTAGTGCACATGCTGAACGCGTCAGCCGTGAGACGCGTAAGGTATTGCGCCTGGCATCCTGGGACCTTCAGGAGCGCTTCCGTAGCGCGATGGAGGAAGTAGGTAGGGAAGTTAGAGACGCAGAGGAACTCGAGAAAAAGGCGCGGAGGGCCGTTGATTTCTTCCATGGTGTTGAGCAGAGGACTGCTGTCATCCGCGAAGAGGCGGGCTTGGTCGGGGCGTAAGTTGATTGCGGCTTCATTACAATATATTGTTTATGGTCTATTGCTTTATGCCCTCTTCCGTTCACGACCTGCGCGACCGTGCTTGGCTTCAGGTACAATTGTTTCACACCCGTTGCCTTTTCTTCCGTCCTTTGATAATTTATTCACTGCTCGGAGTGCATATGACTCAACAAGGGGCTCTCCTCTTCAAACAGAACAATGACCAGCTTGGCTGTCAATGTATAGCCCACGGGGTGGTTTGCATAGCTAAACCGCTCACGCCACGTCAGCTGCTCTGTGTGCAGACCTATCACACTTCTACAGTTGCATATAAAATATGCATATATCAGAGTTAATGAGGTCAATTTTAATTTGATGCTAAACCATCAACCAGTGTGCACCTAGTGGGAGAACATTTTTTATTGATGACTTCAGGCAGTTCCCGTATTCACTGAGCTCTCACAGCCACCCGCTGCTAGCGCCGAGTTCTCGCGGTCCAGTCACCAGAATAGCTCACAAGCGGCCAAGAGGATTGATGACGTCTAAAATGGTTTGACCATCTCCTTGGCTAAGGTACGGCTAGCTTACACTGTGGTGTTGGCAATTGTCCCGATCGCGATTAAATACTTTCAAGGCATTATCTAGTAGATGAGGGCGGGCCGCCCTGCAACTAACCATTTGGCTGGATACATGTCCCGGCACACCACAGCACTGGTGTATCAACAAGGTGTTACCGAGTTCCAGGGCCGAAAAAAAAAGGAGGAAACCACGCACTTAAGTATTGTCGGCCCGCCGGGGGACGTTCAAAGTTAAAGAGTCACCAGAGACATAGAAACAAGTAGACGTTTCGAATCACTGGTAGTACGTATATCAGGTTTCAACATGCGAGCACAAATAATGGTACCCACCAAGTTCTGCGCCACAGGTGGTGCAGGTGAGTATTTTTACCATCCCCCCGAGACGTACCCTGCCGTCCGCCGTACATAGATTGTCTACGCACATGTGCTGCACACGCTTCCGGTTTATCTTCTGTCGATACCTCCGAGGACTGGTCCTCGCTTTGCTCTCTTGATTAAGGTTTAGGCAAGTTTCTCCGACGATCAGACAGCTGTCTTCAGTCCTAGCTTCGAGATCATAGATAAGGATAACCAAGACCTCATGCAACCCCGCTCTCTGGCTGCACTGCTGGCATGCGTATGTAATCTGAACGATTCCGACGACCCAGGCCACTAATTATCGACAGTGACCAATGCAGCCGACCTCGACGTGGGTCTCCTCCCGATAGAACCCATACATGCATCTGCTCCAACTATCGCCGAGGACATCGTGCATAGGGTTCAATGACGTTGTAAAACAGATATATTTCATTAACGTGGCTGCCATGCAAAAGTACAGTGTTGTTGATGCTTGCCAGGGTCTGTCCATCTAGATTGTTGCTTGTCGATGGGATAATATCCGACTCATCTCTCCATGTAGGTACAATCCAAGGGGATAGAACAAATTATGTGATCGATTTCGCGACCGACGAGTCCTCGGGGGTGCTTCAGATTCGAATATATGTCTAATGGTTCTAGTACTCCATTCCCGAACCTCCGGAGCTGCTGTTCGGGTTTGGCGGACCGACAACCTTAACGTGTGTCAATAAAGCTTTTTTGAGGTTGCAAAGGGTCGACGTTCATATCCTGCACGCTGCCCTTCCTGAACTAAAATACGAATTCGAGGGGTGCCTTGAGGTTAAAAGAGATCATGTCGGCTCCGAACAAAGTTCATGGTCCGTTAACAACGCAAACACGTCTGACAGCGACGTTGATTCCTGGTATGTGTCAATTGTCGGGTGGGATGTAGGCCATAACAACCAGTGTCATCATGTCAGCATCAGGGAAGGTGTCTCATTGGAAAGTCAATCGAAGTTGGTCGAGATGTGAAGGCACGAGTTGCTCATTACTGTGCCATATGCCTTCGAGCGTGGAAACCCTTTGCAATATCGACGGCTTCATGACGTCCAATGATACTTTCTGGTCACTTGCATAGGCTTCCTAGGTGGAAACAATATGCTACTGAGTTTGCACGTCAATGGACGGGTAGCATTTATGTCAAGAATTGACAGGCAAAACTATTCGCCTGGGTGGCGCCACTGCTGTAACTTATCTGATTAGCCCAACCGTTATAGGTCCCCCTTTGTTGTATATGGTATTTAAACGGAGTATCTATTTAATATGTTCCTCAGGGTCTCCCTATCTTTTTCCCATCCTCATGGACAATAGCGCCACAGACCCTAAATTTCTATTCAATGTGGAGGGGCAAGTAGCGGTCGTTACTGGTGGAGGAACAGGTCAGTCCAGGTAGACCAGCACAGCGGTATCGTCCACAACTGGTATGCTAATATTGGAATGGGCTAGGCATAGGGCTCCTCATCGCAAAAGCGCTGGAGCATAACGGTGCAACTGTCTATATAATTGGGAGACGACTGCACGTCCTGGAGAAGGCTGCATCAGAACATAGTGTAAGTCAGATAGTTCGTTGGTAATGTGACCCCTGATTGACCGTCTTGCCCTGGTTTGAAGAAACACGACAAGATTATACCACTCCAAGGAGACATCACCTCTCGAGAATCACTGCTCGATATGGTTGAAACCATCAGGGCGCGTCATGGCTATATAGACCTTTTGGTCAACAATGCTGGCATATCCAGAAATCTACTTCCCCGTCTCTTACCTTCTCCACTTGATGTCAATGTCAATGAGGAATCACAACCATCAATCAAGGCGTTCCAGGACGTATTGTGGAACACTGGTGAACCCTCAGGTTTTGCAGAGACCTTTGAGACGAACGTCACCGCCGTATATTACACGACGGTTGCATTCCTTGAGCTGCTGCACCTCGGCAACCTGCGACGAGGCGCCCTTCCGCCCCTCTTCGGTGCAAAGCTTGCGTCGATACAACAACCGCGGACATGCGAGGTTTCTATAAGCACAGAGAATGATGGTTCACCTGGTCAGGATCCTGCATTATCGGCGACCTCTGCTGCATGTTGAACTGTCTCCTTGCTGCTCAGCTTGTCCTGCTGTATTGACACCAAGTCGGGAGTCTATTTTGCCACAAGTTACATCGCAGGTGGTCACGATATCCTCTTCAGGGTCATTCCGGGTGGATGCTCGGGTTTTAACAATATCGTACACCCTAGCGAAGCAAGCTTGTACTCATTTGGGGAGGCTGATGGCCAATCTTCTTGCCGATTGGAACATCAGAAGCAACGTTCTATGTGTAGGTAGTCTACTCACCATATATGTATATGTATATACATATGCTAAAGCGTTCATCACGTAGCCCGGCGTCTGGCCAAGTGGTAAGTTCGTCACGGTAATCTGAGGCCGGATCTGTTTTTTGACTGGATCACAACCTGAAGAAATGACCAACACACAACTATTCACTCCCACCTCTCTTGCGCAGACTGTCCCTCTTGGGCGAGTAGGTACATTATCTGATATGGCAGGTTGTATTCTATTCCTTGCGGGACGTGCCGGTGCCTATGTGAATGGTGCTGTTTGGCTGGTTGATGGCGGAAGGGTCAACACTGTGGCTAGTACTTATCATGCATGATTAGTCTGAAAGTAATTGTTACTGTGAGTAGTCGCTACAGAATACTCGGGAATTGAAACGAGAGTCAACTTCAGGATATCTATATGTATCTCGACTTACTTATATCACGTATATCTAGTGAATCAATGCCGGTGACAACCAATATTACGTTTTTCGACATGAGTGAGGCGTTCGCAGTGCTCGAGCTCACTCCGGACATCGAGCTACCATGAGAAGTTCCCACATTCAGAACAATTACACTTTCTTAGAGGCAGGAATTCTTCTATAATATCAAGGCACATCCGTAATAGAACATGTTTGAAAACAATAGTCAGATCTACTATATGTTTTATACATATCAGTCTCCTATAGCCTCTACTGCGCAACCCTTGGGGCGGTCAGCAGAACAGTTCTATTGCATGTGACAGACCTATACCAGAGCCAATCGCGGTGTCTCATTGAGCGAGTTAGACTTGGCTTATGCAGGAGCTCGCTCGACTCGGAGTAGGCCAAATATCTGGAGAAATTGTCGAAGTATCCGAGTCACGTTGTAGTGTCATCCCCGACTCTTTCGATGCGCATGGGACGAAAGTCACGGAATTTGAATTACAGTACTCTGGCTTCACCCGAGGCGATGTAAATCAAATCCCGAGTCCGTCCTTCATCGACCATCGCTCGGGTGCGCAAGGCAGCTCATTTGAATTGGAAATGCACGAACAATCTCCAACGCGATCCTGGAAGAGGGTGAAGTCCACCGTGAACGTCGCGCTCCTATGACGTCATTCAAGTTATCTAGTGCCTGATCGAAATGTACCAGAGCAGCCTGGAAGGCATGCTTTGGAACAAAACACCCTGATCTTATCCCATATGGATTCATGAACATTGTGACAAACTCGTCAGGGACCATGGATTGCATGCTTCACATCAGTTGCATTCTCTCCTGATGGAAAAAGTATTGCTTCAGGGAAAATTGTGCTGTCGATGAACAGCATTCTTGTGTGCCTGAAGTGTAGGGTGCCATGGTGGAGGAGACGGAGGCTACTACTCGAACTGAAGTTCCATACGTCTCTTTTCTCACACGCGATCGTCATTTTTTTCCAACCGCTGTTACAAATAATGATTAAAATTTTGATCAATACCTCACACTGCTTCGCTCCAAACCTTCATATAGAGTTGGCCAACCGTAAGGGCGGGCTTCCTATCAGGGGGCATCAATTACAAAACCACCTCGACATGTCGGCTTATGCGTCGGCGTACTACGCCGCTCAGGTAAAGCTTGCACTTTATTGTACGGGTCATATCGCGAATATGAGTTTCCATGATAATCAGACATTTAAGTAGCAAGAAACTCCGCCCTTTTCTTTTCCCCGAGGATATTTTGTGTGAAATAAGCCGGAGGCTTTCACAGAAAGTAATAGCCAATACAGTCCACCGTGGAGCACCTTAAGCGTGGGAGTAGCTGATGTGCCCGATATGTCGGCAACCAAGATCGGATGACTTTGTTTCGCTGGCATACATCTAAGTGCCAATGGCCAGACGGCATATTGTGGTTGGAAGGAATATAGACTCAGCATATCAGCAAATTACCTCGACTGACTTCACACCGCCAATCGCACTGCCGCAACCAGGGCAGGTCGCCGACGGAGTAAAACGGCCATCCTATTTGGGCCCCTTAACTCAGTTCTATTGGAACGGAATCGCGATCTCGAAGCAGATAGCTCCAGATGTGGTTACAACAACCAGACGACAAGACTCAAGTCCTTGCACAAACTGGCTATCAGGGTAATATCGGTTGCCAGGTACTGGAAATTCATCAGTGCATCAAACCTAGGGCATACTTGCAAGGAGTGCTCCAGGAATGTGCAATGACTTCGATTCATAGATCCAAACCGTACCTAGTGTCAGATATGCAAGTTCACATATCGATCATAAGTATGTCCCTGAAAGGGGTTTCAAGATAGGGCCTTCTAGTTGGCAGTCTCTTTGACAAATACTTATAATAACACATCAAGGTTTATCGTGCCCTGACATAACATAAGTTCAGGGATGATGTCATGAGAGGACTCGTGCACACAACGGAAGCTACAGATATTAACATAGAATATTCATCCTTTTAGGACCTGTGAATTAATTACGTCTTTGAATGTGCATACGTGGCCTCTAAGCGCGATTTCACGTATTCACCCGCACCGACGACTTCGTACTTGGCTGGATTATCCGGGGTGACGCATCCTGGAATGGGCTAAAATGGAAATCGTTAAGAAATTATCTAAGGGATAAGAGGATCTTACCTCGAGCCTCACATCATAGTCTGTGCCAAAGAACAACGGAACGGAGTATCGTTTTTGTCCAGTGGCATTGATTACACGGTGAACTGTGGACTTAAAGACGTCGTCTGTAGCGATGGTTATGATATGGTCACATGTTCATCCCACTCATGCCAACGCACTAGTCCAACGGGCAAACTGATCTCCAAGGCTAGCCATGATCCCGTAAGCGGGGTCTGAGTAGAACCGACAGCGAGCTTACTTCAAAACGAGTGTACCAGGGATGGGAACGGCGTCGATCCATTTCCCGTTTGCGTTTAGTACTTGCAGCGCTCGGATCTTATCTTGTTGCCAAAGTATTGTGAAGCACTCGTAGCTGTAGTGATGGCAGGTTTAGTCGGGGTAACCAGTGAAGAATATCCAAAGCTTACTCCGTGTGTGCCCCAATACCTTCTATACCTTCTATTGGTTGCACGGGTTGAGGTGGGTAATGAAGCAATCTCATGATGGCTGCTGGTTTGGTGACCTGGCAAGGTGCACGTGGATGGCACGCACAATATGATGTGCGGGCCAAGTAAACGTACCTTATTTGCGAAGAAATCCTCGGGGAGATCCAATGCCAACGCAAACAGCGGAAACAGAAGTAACCCGAACCTTACGGCTGCATGACTAGATACAAGTATTTCAGTCCAAATATCAATAGAATTCGGACGAACCCACTAATACGCGAGGACGTCTTCTCTGAAACCCGGTAGATTATCTGGCCAAACATTCGCGCCCATCATAGGACCATCGTCCCGTAGATCGGAGCAATAAGGAGCTTGCTCCGGCTCCCAGCCTATGTCAAATCCTTCGTGCAGATCACCTTTGTTCCCCGGATTGGTATTTTCACCGAGGAGGGCCGTGTAACCTTTGAAGTTCGGACTTGCATGAATACTCAACTGGATTCTCGTCCGATGAAACCATTACACGAGGTGGGTCGACACTAACCTTATTCTTCATCTCGTTGGGTAAGGAAAAGAACCTCTCCGCGGCATGGACGGCCTTGCTTATTACATCTTCTGGTATACCGTGATTCTTGACTACCACCCAGCGAGCACAAGATAAGGGAGCGAGGGGGACATAAGTGACAGTATACCCACCATAGAAAAACCCGACGTTGACACACGCTTTGCGGATATCAATGGCGATGGCGCGGCGCAGAGCAGGGTCTCTACTGGTAGCGTTGCAGAAGTCTCTGATGCGTTTTCATAGAGAACTAACGAGCTACAAGGGGGGAGGAATACTTTACATGATCGGGATTTCTTCGAAGGCGGTGCTCATCTACGAAAGTGAAGCCTGTGCATCAACGCCTCACAAGAAGTCAGGGGGCTACACCCACCATCACACCAATGCTGCCTGTCCGGGGAATGATGAGCGCAGTGCGTCGTAGAGTGCGTGAGCAGTAAGTACAGATTAAGACCGCGTCTGATCCAGCCAGTGGGAGAGGAAATATTCGAAGTTGTTTCGATCTCGGTTTAGATCGACAGTTCGCATACTCCAGCCGTCGCAAAGCGCTGGAAAGCCCACCCCATCATTGGAACGCTGTGCATTGCTCAAGGGGCAATACATGTGTGCAATGCATGCACGGCACACTGTCCATCACAGATGCCGAGAAATGAAACTCCGCTTGGATGTGATTGGGCACCGCCGCTTGTCGGCATCCAGGGCTGAGAGTGCCAGGCCCGCCAATTATCAAGCAGGGCACGCGTGTTATTGTTGCCCACTTGTTCCCCATCGTCCCGTCTGTTGCCGTCGTCGTTCTTCCTACTAGTTTCCATCCAAACGCCTGCGCTGTCTACTGACACTAGGCAGGTCCTCATCCTTTGCTAGATCGGCAGGCTCCGCTGGTCTCGTCTAGACCCAACGAAGCGCGAAACAACACCTGCTCATAACGGCAGGTCCTTGACCGTTGCGAGTGCTCTTGTTTCTAGTCCAGTCCACAGGCTCGACGTCAGGACTCCCATTTGCAAGTCTCTCAAGCCTATATCCTTTTCATCCTTTTCATCCGCTTTCCTCGTCTTCTTTTCACTTGGCACATAACCACACCCTTTCCACGTTTCCACCCAGGGATTACGAACAGCTATCAACACAATCAACACATCTCGCTACCTAGTTCTTTTCGTTGACTTCGTTCACCGCTAGCGGATCTTCACGTTTCATATTACATTCCACCCCTGTTCATGGCAACCCTCCGTCCCCCTTCCAGTCCTTCACCTTCTCCACTCAACACCGAGAACGGGCGCTCCTCAGCCACTGCCCGTGCATCCATGGGTTCGCGTCAGACTCTCTCTCCTCGGCCTCCTGGTGGAGGTGGAGCGCGGCCCACTAGCGAGCTCTTAGGCAGTGCAACCATGTTCCAGACGCCCGAGTCGGAAGCAATCGACCAGTGGTTCGAAAATCTTCAGAACTACGAAGAAACACTTGAAGACATGGCAGCAGCCTCCTTGGACGTTAACTTCAAAGAGGAATTGAGTGCCATCGAGCAATGTTGGTGTCTGAACCCTCGTAAACTTTACATCATCCTCACTGAACGTGACAGGGTTCAAGGTTCTTTCCGAGGCAGAACGCACGGCTGCCTTGTACAGTTTACTGCAGCAATCAACTCAGGTGCAAATCAGGTTCTTTATTACGGTTCTGCAACAGATGGCACGATCCGATCCGATGACTGCATTACTCAGTCCCGCAGTAGGAGGTGCGTAGTTTACTTTAGTATATTAGTCTATCTGACCATCAATCAGGCTCGATGCAGAGTCAAATGGAAGCCAAGCTTGCCCAAATGACGCTGAAATCACCGCTGAAATCGCCCATGCCGGCGTCTCCTCGTGTCTTCAGTGGCAACCAAAACAGGCAATCCCTGGCCCTTGATTCCACTTCATCTGGATTTCTCTCTCCAGATTCGGCCGTGCTCGGGTCCAACAGCGATGCGGCTGCCACCCTTGCCCAGCAACGCGCAAAATTGAAGGCGAGCAATGCTGCTCATCGTATTTCAGCACCTATTCTCGCTTCCGGCAGCGGAGATACGCGCACCACGTGGGGTTCTGCTCTCAGCCAGGTCGCAGAGCAGAACCCGAACTCTCCTGCCCAGGAAATCTTGGTGTCAAGCAGTGCTTCGCGGCCGAAGAGCACAGAGTTCAGTGGTTCTCTTGGTACTCCACGCACTGGTGTAGATCCCCTGTCCCCTATGGTCGGTGACAGTTGGGCAAGCAACGTCAGCACGCCCTTGATTCCTATGTTCAACAAGGATAGCGCTCCCCAGAACCTCGACGCTGCTGCCCAAAAGCTTAACGAATGGAACGGCACCCAGCCCCGCGTACCCCTTATGGCGGATCCGAAGTCGTTCCGCCGCCCATCCAAAGGCAATGCCAACCAGAGTGCTCCTGGCTCTGACGCAGGGAGCCAGACCAGCAACACATATGAGAACGACGGTGGCCTCACTTCCTCTCAGCAATCCGCACAACGAAAGAATGGCCCACAAGGTGCGACGAGCAGTAACGCGCAATTAACGGGCGTAGAGCAGGGGCAGTGGAACGGAACTCGGAGCCCTGGATTGCCCCCGCCGAACAGATACGGTGGGGAGGATGGCAATGCTGCCCTTAGCGGATTGGGAATGGGTGGCTTCAACATGTCCGGATTGGGTAGCCCGGGCCTCGGGATGGGCATGCCGAGCGCTGGTCTGCTGGCAGGGATGAACCCGTTGCAAATGAATATGTTGAATTTGCAGGCACAGATGAATGCTATGGGAATGACGCCAGAGGCACAAATGTTTGCTGCTCAAATGGCTGCTGGACTCACACCGCAGAGCTGGTTGGGTCTGCAACAGGCCACATTGCAAGGCAACAATGGGGGCAGCAACGGGAATAACAGGGGCAGAGGGGGAGGGCGGTCGCCAGGACTGCCGAAGACGGGCTCTTCGGGTGGGAACAGCGCTGGAGGAAGTGGTGCCGGTTCGAAGAAGGAGGAGGAGAATTTTGATCCCGCATTACTGGACGATATCCCGGCTTGGCTCAGGAGCCTGAGGCTACACAAGTACACCCCCAATTTCGAGAAGATGAAATGGCAGGACATGGTTGTTCTGGATGACGGGGGATTGGAGGCTAAGGGTGTTGCAGCACTCGGTGCTCGGCGCAAGATGTTGAAGACGTTCGAGGTCGTGCGGAAGAAGATGGGCATTGAGACACCACCCGGCTACAACGCTGGCAGCGCTGCTGAGGGTGCAAAGGAGACGTAAACTTTTTGACAGCTTAAAGTAGTACTATACAGTTGCAATATGGTTGTCACCCTGTTCTAGTTGGTTACGACGATATGTTTCGTTTATTGTGTTCTGTCGATCTACATATATGTTCCATAGTCACACGTTGGACTGAAACTGAAGCGCTAGCTATCTGACGACAGGTGTGCACGCCTGTATGGTTGGCCATCGTGTCGGGCGAGCTCCAGCCGAAGACAAGTTTAGAGGCGGTGATGGATGTCATCTGCAGTGCAGTTTCCCAGAGGGGAGAGCAGAACTTTCGTATTCGGGCAGGCATATATAAACATGTACGTGGTCTGAGCGGAAAGACCCATCATCCATATCATAATAATCCACCTGCAATCTGGTGCTGCTTTCTCTTTCATTCCCCCTCGCCGCCGCTGTGTGCGACTAGTATACCGCTACCCCAGTTCGTGTGAGTGGTCGGCGCCAGGTCCGACGTCGCAACTGCCATCTGGGCAGCCATTTGAGGATGTCACTGACACCCGTAACCCGTCTACATAACAGAGACGTCATACACACCTAACCCCCCTCCATACGGCCATGCATCTTGACCGTGGACCATCGCCTTTTCGGCCTCCCTTGCGTGGCACGTCCTCATATAGACGGGTCGAACTCATGTCACCGATCGATAGCGATGTCCATCCGGTAATCCATACCGGCAGAGTCGCCGTCATCACAGGTGCAGCAAGCGGCATTGGTAAGGCTGCCGCGATCGAGCTGGCAAAGTGCGTAGGCACCGTTGTTCTTTTCGATCCTGGCCGTGCGGGTTACTAAACTCCAGTGCCGTCCGCTGTCATCGTCGCCGTTGCACTTCGTTAACATGATCCGTCTTTTCTTTCACCCTGGCGCCTTTTCGTTCCCGTTCATTTGTTTTCATTTTGGGATCGTACTTGGGACACATGCCCACGCGCCACTTATCAATGTCCCATGATGATGATGATCCGTTTCTGCCATTCGCTATTTCCCCTTTTTCCCGTTCCTCTCGGTGATTGCCCATATGTTCCCCGCCGTATGCCCTGACAACATGGTTGCCGTGGCCTTCGCCACACAACAGGTTGGGTCTGAAGATCGCCCTCGCTGACATCAACGAGAACGCATTGATCGCAGCCGGGAAAGAGGTTGCGGCCATTGCCGGCGATGCTAACGTCCTTGTCATCCGCACGGACGTCTCTAAATTCGAAGAGGTCACGCATTTGCGCGACAAGGTATACGAGGCGTGGGGGGAGGTGAGTGCTTTACGCCGCTTGACATAAATATAGCCGTGCCGTCACATCTGTGCATACTGTCGGCTTTAGGGAGATAGTGCTCATCGCGCAATAGGTCGCCGTATTGATGAACAATGCAGCAATCGGACCGCCGACCAAGTCCTGGGAGAACCTAGACAACTGGCGGAGTACGTTTGCAGTCAATCTTTTCGGGTACGTGCTTTTACGTGTTGCGGGATGTACGTGGTCATGTGATGTTGATCGCGATGGCTTCAGAGTGGTGAACGTGCAACATACCTTCGTGCCGGTGCGGAAAGGGCTTAATCGCCGCAGTTATGAAAGGCTGATGGCCCATAGGCCATGCTTCATCAGGAAAATCAGGCGATAGTCATCAACACGGGGTCTAAGCAGGGCATCACCAATCCTCCGTGCGTGGCGGGTCCCATCCCCCTTTGATATGAGCGAGGGTAACTCACGGCTGTTTTGGCGCACGTGGATCCATCCATCAGTGGAAACCCTGCCTACAATGCATCCAAGGCTGCGATCAAGAGCCTTACCGAGGGTCTTGCACACGAATTACGCGAAAACCCGTCGTGCAACGTCACGGCACATCTCTTTGTGTGAGCAGCTCGTTCCCGACCCTACCTTGAGTATGTCCTAGGAACTGACGCCCTGCATGTTTCTTTTCAGCCCTGGCTGGACGTACACTGGCCTGACTGCCCCTCAGGGCGGCGAGAAGCCTGCGGGTGCCTGGACTGCCGAGGAGACCGTCCAGTACATGCTGGATCACGTGCGAACTGGCGAGTTTTACATTATCTGTCCGGACAACGAGACTTCAAGCGAGCTGGATCATATGCGGATCATGTGGGGCGCGTCAGACGTGGTGGAGAGACGACCGGCGTTAAGTCGGTGGCACAAGGACTGGAAGCCCTTGTACGAGGAATACGTTCGGGAGGGGCTGGCCAGCTTGGAGTAAATGTCGATCAAAAGATGAGGTGGTTTATCAATAAATTCAGAGGCCGCGCGCTTTAGAAGGAGTGTATGGTTGGGAGATGTCCTTGTGTCACTATTGTGCATACACGTATTGTTTGGACTGTTATTTATGTACTGGTATCGCTGGCCAGTGACATGTTTTCGAATCGTCGGTTTAGCCGAATCACGGTCTAAGCCCGAAGTTTTGTTCGGTATTCCCCTTGTTCGCTGATGGAAGAAAACGTTGAGACAACAATTGGTCGGGGAAAGCTTGTATGTAACACAGCCCGTCCGGGTTGCACCGATGTGAGAAGAGAACCAACGTCATTTCGAGCACCGCCTAACGGCATTGCATTCCGGGGTCGGATGCGTGCGTGCGGGGTAAAACGTTGGATGAAACATTTGGACCATGCCTGAATTCTGCCATGACCGATATGTACTAGCTAGCAGAGCCGTCGAAGGGCAGAGCAGACACGTGAGGACTTGGCATCGGGTACACCCCTTTTCGATTGGCCAGCGGGGGAAACCCGATGTTCGCATAAAAGAAAGGCTGGAAGTAATAGCAGCTTGCCCTCTCACCAAAAAAAAAAAAAAAAAA
>JADGIP010000151.1:0-33208 GCA_016618355.2 Astraeus odoratus | reverse complement strand
CCACCATCATATGCCCCAGAGCGCCCATCACTGCAGGCGATTCAGGGAGTGGGATCCGTGCGTCCAGAAGTTCAGTTCTGACCAGCCATATCTCACGAAATTTACGGAACAGATGCGTGCTGGGACACAAACACTAATACAAGCACTTCAAGCACTACCGTGGGTTGATGACCCAGATAACGAGGATGATCTCGGTCCTACTGTTTTGCCAAACGTCGACTCCGACGACGATTCCAGTATGTCCGTCAAATGAATGCAGGGATGTGTCTCACGTGATTAATCTGCAGAGGCGCATATAGCTTCGTCGATCCACGCCATTTATCGTCCGGTAGCATGGTCGAAGCATGGAGCCTCATCTCATTCAGTGCGCTCCTCCGGGCACCCTGCGGAGGATGTTACTCGTATTGAATCCGACTCCGACGTGGATATGAATATGGCGTTGGAAGACGAAGCTGATGTCGATGACTTTGAAGCGGCAACTCCGAGACCTGTTGATGCCGAGAAACCTGAGTCACTGCTGAATACTGCTCCACCTACTGTGGCAGCACATTTGGGCGCAACCTTCAAACGACGGCCGGCCAGCCGTAGTGGTAGTTTGACAACAGTGAAGGTCGACCGTAGAGTACGCTTAGCTGAAAAGTTAAGGGAAATCTTCGAGATAGACACTCTCACTGAAGTATGGGCGGGTAAGTGACTAATGGACGTCACACGATCGCATCTTATCAAGTGTCAGAGATGCCCTGTTGGCTGTTAAGATCTGTCTGTGAGTATCGACCTTGGGCGTGATCCATAAATGATCATTATCGCGTACAGTATTACAGGGATATATGTATCTCACGAATTCTCACTTATGCTTTTTTGCCCATATGCCAAGTAGAGAGGTATATTCAATCTGTTGACGGCTATTCCAGGTTTCCAACTATTCACAGGACCAAGTTTTGAAATCCGGCAGTCTTAGCAAGAAAGCGACCCGGACGAAGCGGTGGATAAAATATTGGTTTGTCCTCAAGAATGACGCTCTTTCTTGGTACCAATCCTCATCGGTAAAGTTACAGCATATATCACTTGAATGCATCTGACATTGGGACTAGGATCCTTACTTTCTAAATGGTATTATTGACTTGCGATACGCAGTCTCCTGTGATCCAGTTGGTGAAAAGGACATGCAAATTCGTACAAATCAAAAGAATGTGGCGCTATCTGCAGACTCCATCCCGAGCAGGGAGGAGTGGGTCAAGGCCATTCGTAAGGTGATGTTCAAAGCACAGAACATGGGGGATACTGTCAAGGTAGGCTACCAATCCCTCGCAACATCCAGCCACTCACTTTTACCAGATTGCCATACCTTACTCCGTCATTCTTGATGTGGAAAAATCGTCTGCTATGGACTTCAGCGAAACAATTGAGGTCAAGGTTGACGACAAAGACGGAACTGTGGACCCATATTTCTTTGCATACTTCCGTGACATACAGGCTGCATTAGATCACATTCGTGACGCCGTGCGCACCTATCGTACCCTTACACCCGCATCTCCACAAGCCTTACTGGATACTACCACTTTCAAGCAATTTGCTAGTGGTGTTGGAATCGATCGCACTCGCAGTTTATCTGCGGCTGATTCTAAAGGCGGCTCTTCGTTCCGGCTCTCTGCATTCCTTCGTCCATTCCAGGAATCTCTACCCCTCCCTCTCGGACGAATGTACAGTGCACCCGAACCTCCAAACAGCGCTGAAGAGTATACACATATATCGAAACGTGGAACATTCGTGCCCGTCGCATCACCATCGTATCCCTATACTGGTAACGATGTAGCATTGTCACGAAGTCCCACTTCAGTGTTGACTACCGAATTTTCATCCCATTTACATGACCACACATATCCACCGTCCTCGCCGACTGAAGCTACCTCCTCATTTCCGGGAAAGATATTACCGTCAGGCGTCCCGTGGAATGTTGGTGTACCGTCGTGGCTGCGTAGTGGCCGTAAAGGCACTAGTAGCTCTGCTCCTGCCAGTTCCACGAGTGCAAGTCTCCTAGCCTCGCAGAACCTCGAGGGTGTGCGCGAGATCTACTCATCTCCTGATCACACTGTCGGGGCCTCCACCGATTTAGGATACAGCGTACTCGAGACAGCTGACGCTGTGGTCGACGCCGAAATAGCAGAGAAATTCAGAACTGCATTCGCCTTCGACGAAAGAGAGATACTGCTTGCCTGTGTGTAGCTTTTGGCGAACCCATGATGATTATTAACGGCGTAAATCAGACTTTTCGGGCTATCTATACAGAGTTTTGCCTGTTTACGGGCGCTTATACGTTTCGACAAGTTACTTCTGTTTTAAATCGTCTGGGCCACTCACTCTGAAAACCAAGGTAGCAAGTACCTGTACAATTTTTTGTTCATTTAACACTCACGTTGTCAATAGATGATTCTTCCCATTCGGGACATTTTAAACGTGGAAAAGTCCAGAGCGACTAGATTTGGTCACTATGGGCTTACGGTCGTTATCAAGGGTCACGAGGAACTATTCTTTGAGTTCAGCGTAGAGGATCGGCGGACTGCCTTCATCTCTATTCTGCAACGTCAGGTGGAAGAAATTAGGAAACGTCCTAGCAGTGTCGACATCCCTAAACTCAGCCAAGGCCAGCGCGATGCTCTGATCCTGGAAGAGTTCGAACCGCGGCGCTCATCCTCTGGTGGCGTTGATCCTGCTCCACTGTCAGAAGCAATGTCGGAGTCTTTACCAGCTGTAATGTTCACTTCCGCTTCATCCACGTTCTTAACATTTAAACCCAAGGAATCATTGCATTTCACCTTTTTGACCGTTGGCTCAAGGGGCGATGTCCAGCCTTATATTGCACTTGCGAAGGGGTTGATAGCAGATGGCCATCGCTGCAAGATTGCCACTCACAAAGAATTTCAAACGTGGATCGAGGCTGTAAGATACATATGTTACTCTCCTTATTATATATTCTAAACCTTCCAAGCATGGGATCGAATATGGTTACGTTGGTGGAGATCCCGCTGAGCTCATGCGGATTTGTGTAGAGAATGGCACCTTCACTGTTGCGTTCTTGAAGGAGGGACTTTTAAAGGCGTGTGTAACCCTCAGCGTGGCCAGCACCGTGCTCATTATATCCGTAGTTCCGCGGCTGGCTGGATGACTTACTCAAAACATCTTGGGAAGCTTGTCAAGGGACGGATGTTCTGGTGGAGTGTCCGAGTGCAATGGGGGGATACCATATTGCGGAGGCCCTCAGGATTCCGTACTTCCGAGCTTTCACCATGACATGGACACGGACTCGGTCAGTAGCCAAATTCAAAAATTCTCTGATTTGTATTTTCATTAAGTCCTTTCCCTATAGAGCGTATCCACATGCATTTGCTGTCCCTGAACGCAAAGTACGCACATTGGTTCTATTTCACGAAGTTTCAGATTGCTAACGACGGGCAGATGGGTGGTGGTTACAACTACATGGTATGCAGTAACCTCCGATATACCTGTTATTCTCATGTGTCTTTTGTAGACCTACGTCCTCTTTGATCAAGTCTTTTGGCGTGCGACTTCTGGTCAAATCAATCGTTGGCGTCGTAATGTACTGCACTTGGACAACACTAGCCTCGACCGCATGGAACCTCACAAGATCCCCTTCCTGTATAACTTCAGCCCTACTGTAGTTCCACCTCCACTAGACTGGCCAGAATGGATTCGCGTGACAGGTAGGTTATTAGTATACCAGTTGCCGGTAACATTTATTGACAAGAATAGGTTACTGGTTCCTAGACGACGCGCAAGTAGGGTCCAATAAGTGGACACCTCCAGATGATCTTGTCTCGTTCATCGACTCCGCTCATCATGCGGGGAAGAAAGTCGTGTATATCGGCTTCGGAAGTATCGTAGTCTCTGATCCCAGGGGTATGACCCGCTGTGTAATCGAAGCGGTTGTCCAGAGTGGTGTCTACGCCATTCTTTCCAAAGGATGGTCAGATAGGTTACACACCAAAACCTCAGAAGCTTGTGAACCAGAAGAACCTCTACCTAAACAGATATATCCCATTGCATCTATACCTCATGATTGGTTGTTCCAACGCGTTGACGCCGCATGCCATCACGGCGGTGCTGGTACAACAGGAGCCAGTCTTCGCGGTTCGTATCCATCTAAGCTGGACATCGGATTCCTCTGAAGTCACTTTTAGCTGGAATTCCGACCATCATAAAACCCTTCTTTGGAGATCAGTTCTTCTGGGCCGATCGCGTCGAAGCTCTGGGGATTGGAGCTGGCGTTCGCAAACTTACCGTTGACAACCTAAAGGAGGCCCTTATTATTGCCACAACGGACCAGAAGCAGATTGATCGTGCCAAACTTATTGGCGAACAGATTCGCTCTGTAAGTCGTGGCTATTCCTTGGTTTAGAGCTATATACTGAGAGATTACAGGAAAATGGCATTGCGACCGGCATTGAATGCATTTATCGAGACCTTGACTATGCTCGCTCTTTAATCAAGAGACCTCCAGAGGTTGTCGAAGAAGCTGAAGATGGGCCCTCTGTGTCTGACGATGCTGGGTCTCGATCTAGATACGATTCAGTTGGTTCTCAGCGCGGAAGTGAGGACTGGAGTGTAATTTCTGATCTAGAAGACCGCCGCTCATCTTTTGGCTCTCGGAGAAGTGACGGTAAATTAGATCCGTCCTCCTCGTTCAAGCGGACCAGCCTGGCGGCGGCAATGATGTCTGTTCTTCCTGATGCCCTCACGTCCCCAACTCATCGGCGCCCTAACTCTCTGTCATCCTGACATCAGTAAACAAATGTATGTCCTTAGCCAGCTATCTGCAACCCTGGCTAGTAATACTATTTATTCGCAATAATTACATAGAATTGTTCCCATAGTGCTTTGCTAGTATTCTTTTAGTGAACTGCCCGAAGGTCTCAGTGGCAGACACCTTCTGGTCGGTATTGGGTTGCATGAATAGAGCGAAAGTCTCCCTTGACGTCCTTTCGACTCTTCCACCAACGCGAACGCAGTGTGGCGTCGCCCGCAGCTTCCCGCCTGTCACCAGTTCGAGAGCTTCCCCAGTCTGGAAAGCTAGGCAGTCCTCCGGTATCGACACCTTCGTTAGCTCGCCTCCCCTGGTCCGGATATAAAGGCCGGATTGCGGAGAAGGGGATGGAACTACTACTGGATCCTTATTATCATCTTCCCGCAGAAACATAGCCTATGTAGGCGTCTGAGCATCGTAACCACTCCAGCTGTGACACTGACTTACAGAGCAAAGTCCTGTCAGAAGGGAATTGTCTATATGGAAACCGCACCAACTGTCGACTGGCTCATCTTCGGCATCCTTCACATCCTCCGGGTTCGGAGGAAAGTAATGGAGTAACCTGGCCTTGGTAGTTTGCGATTGGCCGATGAGCTCCGTGAGCGAAAATGTTGTGTCTGCCGAATGCTTTGAAACTTGAGGTACCTCGGTCAGTAACACCTAACCAGACCGAACGAGGTTGATGAACTGACCGAAAGGTTGACAGGCCGCAGCGAGTTCACATCCCACCTTGAAAACGAACCTAGACGGCGATCTGTACCACGGATACAACGGACGACATGTTGGGCCTACCTTCCGAGGTTTTTGAATGACTGCTCAAAACCCTCGATTCCCCTTTCATCTGCATCTGGCCCTGCACCACATTAGACCTCTGTCACCAAGTGGTAGGAAACCTACAAATGTTGTCTCGGTAATATTCTTGATGCTGATGCTTCAGCTCAGCAGATACATTCGGCGCATCAACGATAGGATTAGCATAATAGGACCCCTTAAGAGTGTCTGGGACGCTTCTCAAAGTGGATGTAATTGTAGTTGTTCGTCATACTTACCTGGTTTTCCATTCATAATTTCCTTCGGACGCGCACATCCACAAGTATCCATGGTCACAATCGATGTGACTGACTCACCTTGCCATGGGACCACCCAAAACTATCCACATGTCAAGCGGCATACTGCATAGGCAAAGTATCTTGAGTCCTCACCTGTAGCTACTCCCGCAGTCGGTATAGCGCTCCTTGACATCTTCCGGCAGATGTGCATATTTATACGCAAACTTTAACAGAGATTCTCGGTAGGATTTATAGACGTCTGGCAAGTCCTTTACGATGATAATACCCAGAGCCTGACGATCTGAACCGAATGCCTGCTCTATGTGGACAGAGTCAGGATGCCAAGGTCTTCGATAGGACGGTACCTTCCTATAGAGTCGTGAAGGGAAAGCGGGGAAGATACCAAAGTAGAGTATGAAATCGTTACAACACGGGGGATGCTTGATGTTTGCTAGTCACAGCGTAAGGGGCGCCAGAACTCGGAGCATCGATCTCCTCACCATAATGGCGGCTACACCAGTGAAGGTGGAGTTTAGCTTCAAGGGAAGTAATGTCCCAAGATCCGTCACAACGCGTCAACAAGAGTAGGAGGGCGTGTATCGCAGAAAATAGCTTGGAGGTGTTTATCAAAGATGATCGTAGGGTGAGCGTCTCATATCACGTTATATCTAACCGACCAAATGCTAGTTACAGTAAACACGCCTGCAGTTGTAGTTGGGCGACAAGCCAGATCGTGACGAGTCCCCTCCAGTATATAAGGCATCTAGTTTACAATATGATTACGCACCCGGACCAGATAGCTACGGGGTGGAATGCACTAGTGTCATGGTTTCTAAGCTCCTGATAGACCTGTCTCGGTCAGTGCATGTCGAAGGGCCTGGCCAGTATCATCGACGGAATGAAGAAATCGTAAAAGTTCCCGACAAAGCTGCCAATCTCTGGTGTCTATTGCACTACGCAGCAGTCGGATGACATCGTCGTTATTTTCATCAAGTTGTTCGAGGTTATGCAAGACAAGAAGGTACGAGCCCGCCGTCCTCAATCGGCCTGTCGCAAGGCATGTCTAGAAGTACCACCAGTCAGCCATAGGATTGCACATATATCCATGTTACAAACCTCGAAGAGATTTTTGGGATTTCCGACGACATTAAAAATATGTTTCCACCTCGTGACTTCAGTCTTCCTTGCACATCCGACAACAACATCCAATGCAACGTCAAAGTGATCCAAGAACTCCACTACGGCAGGTAGAGCTGCTTTGTTCAACTCGCCACTTGCCAATTCCGCCGAAACTTCGGACTCCACAACGGTGTGAAGCAAGATCTCAAGTGCATGTGCAAAAAAGACGAGATGCTGATAGTGTGAAGCGAGTTGAACAGCTTCTTGCACCTGCACTGACTCGAGATGATACCGTAGAACGTGATGAAGGAACAGATGAGACTGAACGGCATCAGGAATTAACGAACTCTTCCTAGAAGTAAAATCACTCACGCTAGTAGCTTGCCTGAACATCATAAACGGGAGATTAGACCGAGTAATCAATTCGGGCTCAGCCCCTATGATAATCCCTTTGTCCATGAGTGCAGCTTTTAAAAGCGACGTCAAGGTCAAGCAACCAACATGTGAAGCGGACACCCACATAAAGGATAAAAATCGAGTGGAATATTGACGCTTTCCTTAACATGTTGAGGACTCTCTGTAGTTGAAGATGATTCTATAGTGAGAGCATTAAGCCACACCCGCATCGCCTGCCCGTCGAAACCCCACAAAGAGTTCTCCAGGGCGCCAATGCCACGCAAATGTATCCAACAAAATTCAATTCGTTCTGCGAATATCTGCATGTCGTACTTCACCTCTTGGTTACCGGACTGACAAGTACTCCGTGAGACTTCCAGTCGAGCAATCACAGTTACCAGGAACGTGCCTTCCGCGGACGGAGCAATACAAGCTGACCGCCAACCATTAAAAGAACAGTAGCCACAGCAAGATCATCGGCGGGATCGCCAAACTCTGCAGGGACGTTAGCCAGGGGAAACTCTGTATAACCATGAGAACAAACGCTTCTGAGCACTAGGAATCATCCAACTCAACACCCTGACAGTGGAAGGCGCCCCAATAACTCCATTGAAAGTAATACTACCGCAGAGATGTAGCTTGATCGAGTCGGAAGTCGGGATAATCAAGTAATGACTGAGCATGTTGTCGGCAGTGTAGACCAGTAAGGAATTGTCCACTAAGGAGAGGATAACTACGGGGAATGCAACCATTTCTCTATGGAGGACATTTTGATTGCTCAGCTCGAGGTCGCGCGAGTACAGGCGTATCTATTGACATCGCATCAGCCTCACCTCCTCATGAGAGAAGTTTCTCACCTGGTATGATTTAGAAACCTCAACAGCAGCAATCAAGACATGGTGGAACCACAGTAATCCACCCTTCACGGAAAATGCTTGCTCTTGACCAACATGAGAAAACATCTTCCATCGACCCGAGGTTGCACTATAATGGATTAAGCCACGACGTCCCGCAACAGCTACTAGCCGGCCGTCGTTGCTGAGTGCGGAATATTTAATGGGCCAATTCGTTGCCAAGTACGCTTGGGGGATCTGACAATTCCAGGGTCAGCGTGAAGAATCGAAAGATCGGAAATGCCTTGCTTTGATATGCTGCCAGACATCTGATTCTGGATTAATTACACTCATGTCCGGCTGGTCAGCCCCCCGATATATAAGTGCACGATCATCTAACTGGAGAAACGCATAGCGCGTGTTATCCTGAAACGAGTGAGAACTTTTCTCCACAACAGAGAAAACAACTGACTGGCGAGAGTTGGGAGGTCGTTGCACTCTTTGCGAAAGGCAACACAAATACCTGACCATCCGACCCTAATCTCTGTGCTTAAGTCACACTTTCTGGTATTGGTTCGAATACTTACTGTTGGGAAAAGTTCGGGAAAGGACAACGAGTTCAAAATTACCGGGTCCCCAGAACTGCAAATAGTGCATCAGACCATGGCAAATGAAAAGCTAACAAAAAATTTACGAGGTCCCTGACTCCAAGCATGAAAATATCTTGTAACCTGAGCGTTCACAATTATTTCCCCGCTGAGCCCACGCAGCATGCCATCACCCACCTCTCGCTGTCCAAGTTTTCATCCACGCCAAAATTGGACGAGAGGCAACGTCCTCCCATGCTTATGATCGCCCAACCATGCTGCCAGCCAACGGCCAAAACGTATCCATCCGAACTCCACTCCATTGCCAGGACCTCTCCCGGTGGTCTATTATGCGGGTTGGGCACTTCAACGACACGGGGCTTCGGAGGTGTTCCCGGAGTCGGGAAAGTAGTAAACTCGATGGCCCCACTATCCATCGTCATGAGTTTCGTATAAGGAGTAGTGAAAAGACAAGTCACCTGAGGGTCCCTACTGCAATCAGTGAAAACCTGGCATTCACAGCCACCTGCGTCGCACGACGCGGCTCGACATAGGGAGGGCGCTTGTCGCCCGAACCGTCGTGAGTAAACTGTCGCGACTTTTGAACCCACCGCGGAACCTCGTAATTATGGAAGCATGACCCTTGCCAGTGGTACTCATGTTCAGATGAACTATCGGTAGAGGATCTGCTTTCGCGATCTGGGCGACCGTCAACACTAGTGTTCTAATGACCGATCCTTAGACGGGAAGATGCGAAAGAAGATCTGAACCCACCACATAATTCTCTCCATTGATGGTGGTGCCTTCTAACTGTCTACTTTCCTGTAAGCGGACAAAATATGCACGCCCATCGGAAGTGAGCCACGTTTCTACACCTATGACTTGTTGAAGAATCTTGGTGACGGTGACTAAACAACACCGTTCGTGATGCGGATATATCTGCGGAGCTGGTAAGCTACATACCGTCAGGGTCTACCAACCATGGTAGCTCTCGGTCATCGAGTATCCATGTGTTATACTGCATGAGTGACCTCTTGACGGAGCGATCACCGCTGTCACTATCGTCATAAGCGGGCCACGGTATGCGCTGTACTGCCGGAGGGGAACTAATCGAGAATAGTATGTGGTGTTTGCAAGGCAGAACACTGTACAACCGTGTTTGCATCCGCTACAGTTGATCTCCATTGGTTCTTACCTCAGAACTTTTCCCTCCGCACGTATGACCCCTTCGAAGGCAAGACTCAACGATTGGAGTGGTTGACCTTCCCCGGGACCAGTCGAAAAGCTCCTCTGAGCACCTTCTGCGAGTACTGGGGCATCGTATGAGGTGACCTCGGGTAGATACTCGACGGTTACCAGTACTAGATACGGGCGTGTCGTCTACATGGATATGAGCACTGGCAGAAACCATGTAGTATGAGTCGGCACACACCTGGATGACTATACGACCCCCGTCCGGTGACCACGTCACCGAAAGATTCTCGCCATGCTCATTGAGAGATGTCTTTGACCTGGCCAAATGTGCGAGCGGTGCAGACGGCTGATGGGCATATGCGATCGTCAGTAGCAGGATACCGTCCCTGTAGACGGATCACAAACCCGAACACGCCAAACGGTCAACTCGCTTCTCGTGAGCGAGCAGAATAAGGACCTTCGTGGGCTGGGCTCGATGCATAATACGGTTTCTGTTGGTGCATCAGGAAGGGCTGGCACGGTGCATAGCTGTCTCGCTGCCGACGTCGGGAAATACATTTTATCGTCGCCACTCGAGACGGTTAATCCAGCCCGCGCACTGGCCTGCCTCGCTTCGCAGACAGTGGCAGTGGCAGGGAAGTCAGTAACTGGAAGTATCCACGACTGAAGCCACAGATGCCTCCCACATGCATGGGTGCCGATGTGAACAGCGCCTATATAGCCGGTAATGACTGCACTGCGTCCAAATCCTCCTGTTTGCTCTGGCTAATGACGTACCCACATATTTCCCATATCACAGAGCGGAGACTCGTCGTGCAGTATATTAAAAAATAATTGCCACTGACGTACAAAGCATGCTATGCAAGAAACCGACAGAAACACGAAACACAAAAAGAAGCCAGAGAACAAGTTGTATTGCAAAATAACATCAGGACCTGCCACCCCAGAATCTACCGTACCATTTATCACTTTGAGTGGCTGAGGAGTCATCCTCTGACTGATCAATGTCATGCTCGACATGAAGAGAGTGGGATGATTCCGGGAAAGAGAAGGTCCGGTCGGACTTGAGGTAGGAGGCATACGAACCCAATGCCATTGGCTGAAGCCGTGCTTGTCGGATAAGGTCCAGAATGAGTGAGACACCCTGTCGGGACTGCATTTGACTGATGAGATGGCGAATGTAAAAGTAGACCAGATCGCCGCACCCTCTGGACATGTGCCTTGAATCGAGCAAGGCCATGACTCTCGATCCTCTTCGTCAGGCCCCAACCGAACTTGGACGTGATATACGCCTCCGTAGTTTGGAGCGCTCTCCTGCACGGAAACTCAGCAATGTGAGGGTACAGAACTACAGATGTGACATACCCCTCTGGTGTCTGCTCAAACAGTTGTGTCTCTTCGACTTGCATCACTTTGACGTGGTCCAGATTTTTCGTGCGGCACCTCATGACTTTCCCATAGGGATCGACTTCACTCTCTTCAATGACCCATGACTCGGCTCTTGACATGATACCTTTCGGGGCCCACCTCGGAAGAGCTCCGCGCTTCAATATGAGCCTTGTGGTCAACAAGGTTCCCGATTCCGTTTGTTGGCGGTCGACGACATCGCAGGAGACTACATGAGCAGCATACGGGTTGGGGTAGCGTAGGAAAAATGCGAGAGAGACAATTGACCAGGGATCGCTGTGTAGAAGGTCACCTCTGATGAGCATATTGCTGTGGATATGTGAATGTGGAGGATACGCACTCGTACAAGAAGGATTGGGAGAAGAACTTCATGGCCAACGACCCCTGTTTGACAGCAACGTTTACGGCGCGAACGTCAGTTCTGCTCTGTGTGATCAATGAGACACCAGAAGGATGACTTTGAGGAGCGAGTGAGAGCAGGAGACAAAGACCTCTGCAATTCGAAAAGCCTTGCGACTTTCGTAACTGTCGCCGACGTCACGTAAAATCCAATTTGGTAATCAGTCCTCCTCGTACTTAGCGTTCTTACTAGTAAGGGGGATACTTGTGCTTAACACTAGCAATGATCATATGTTTCATCTCGAACAGAACCATCGCTCGACACGAATACCCTGAGCCCGTCATGCGCCGGCCGTACCCAATGCGCCTTCCCGTCGATCTTCCCTTCCTGTATCATCGCTATTCCCTCACGTACGGATTTGCTCACACCTGACCTATCGATGCGCTCCTGCCCGGCTGCCTCTCCGATAGCTACCCATTCATCGTGTAGGAGATCGTGGCTGAACCCTATCAGATAGCTCCTCTGTGCATCTATTCTCCGAATGGTCGCGGCAGCCTCGCGAACCCCCATGTGCGAGGTATGTCCACGAAGTCTCAGGCAGTCAACAACCACCAATGTCGGCCTCCGTTTTCCGGATTCGATGATTCCCCATGCATCGTGGGGTATAAATGACACGTCAGACATGTAGATGATCGAACTTTGGATTATAAAGCCAAAACACCAATAGGGTTGGATTTTTGCCGGCGAGGTCCCGACAGCTCGAGGCGACGATCGACCCGATTCGACTGGCGTTGTAGGTTGTGTTGTGTTTGGAGTGGGTGTGAAAAGCGGAACAGGGTTATTGGTAAATAGTCTGCCATGTTGCACTTGGCGTGACATTAGTGTTAATTCAACTCCATTCGCACTGGCCGTCTCTCACCTAAGAAAGGGGTCAGCCAAACCCCAGTATCCTTGACCTCAAAGGGTATTTTATCTTCAATGATATGCCATTTAAAATCCGGAACCTGTACAACAATCAACGACCATTCGTCCAGATGCAACTACTCACGCACATCACCACCCCCAGATGCAAATTCTTTTGAAACCAGATAGGGGAAGGCCCTCTGTACCTCTCGGAAGGTGTCTTGTGAGACGTAGACATCGATGTGTTCCTGAATGGCCTTTCCGAGGGTCCATCCTGTTGGTGGAGCATTAGGGGCGCAGTACACGTGCTCTCAGCCAGCATCACCTCGCAAGTCGTCTAATCCGTTCATCGCTAGTCATTAATCCTTTGTCAATCCCATTTTCCACCGCGCGAAGGTAGACATGACACTGGCACCCACCGTCAGCGTGAGCATGTGTTAGGACGACTGCATCGATCTCGCGGAGCCCATACTTTGGGAACCACTCCACAGCGGCTGCTTGGAAGTTCTTGCCCACATCTATAACGATCGTCCTGCAGAGATCATCTACTCCGTCCAACTTTGAGGACGCTAGACTCACGTTCTTTTCCGATGCTTCCCGGTGAACCGAAGCGCAACTGAGGTGTTCCTGCGGATGTTCTTTTTTCCTTCCGGAGTCAAAGTCGAGAGACAGGTGTTGCAAGGTTTTTTTTCTGGGGGAGCAGTCAGGCATTCCAGATGAGGCACAGACGATGAAGTTCCCGTTCCGAGAAATAAGAGCTCGATTTCAGTTTCTAGCGAAGGCAAGCCATTGGGTAGTATAGTCGACATCGGTCCTGAACCTAGAGCAGTGGTGAAATGCAAGTGGTGAAGTTACTGCTCGACCTCTAGGCTTCCCTGCGATTGAAATTCGCTAGTAATACTTAGCTTGGTGGACTGGCATTCGTCATTACGTTGATTATGACATGTAAGGCACCCAGTTAAGCGTTCAATATATATGCCCGCCTATGTGCTTATAGTTAGACGATCACATCGTCGAATAGTTCGGCGCCAGGGTCGAGTATGTACTATGTAAGAGGTGGGGTCTACCAATGATGAATAGTAGATCGTCTACTTGATATGTACCACATAAAATATTACTTTCTGAGTGCGAAGCAAGATGGGGCAGTTTGTCTGCTTTGTTGTTCCCAGACCTCGAGAGAATCGAGGCATTGGTCGAATTCTTATGTTTATACTTTCTTTCATAACAATACGTGGCTAACTTCTGTCGCTTCCGTCGACGTGGCACAAATCGACGACGCCACAATTACTATTACGAAATATTCGAGTACCTATTATCTTAGTGACCTTGATGTAACACAACATGCTACCTACTATTTTATATAATATAATTTTTCATAATCGCCTCTTAACGGGCACTACAGCTTGTTGCGGTGTATAAAAAAATAACTCTCTCCCTCTCTATCTTTCCGGTCTGTCACCAAACTAACTTGGATAGATACTGTACAACTAGTACGAACATGCCAGCTAATTCTCTCCTAGCATTTCACCAGTCTCAAAAACAACTCATTCGCGGACGTTTGTCTGGGGTTCTCATCACTTGGTGAATACTACGAAGGCATTCACAATGCAGGCCAAGACAACCGAAGTGGAGAACTCACTTGAGACTACATCGTCATCTTGAACTTGGTGATTCAGGCTAACTTTTTGGGCATGCGGCGAGAACTTGGAGGACCGTCCCTGAATGGAAAAGAAAAGAAAAAGGGGTAAGTACGGTTCGGTCCACATAATCGATATTTAGTGCATTCGTTACCCTAGAGTCAACGTCGGATTAAGCATGGCCTGGTATACTAGAGCGAACCAACTTACCAAACGAGTGCATATCGGAAGTTGGTAGCCAGTGATTTGTGTATACCAAGACAGACATCCTAGAAAATTGGTCGGTATTCCTTCATAAAATCGCACAAGACATGATGACACTGAGGAAGTGCGTACCTCAATCGTGGCACCCTTTCGAAGGCATACGGGGTCAGTTAGGTCAGGCCGCTCTCCTCGTTTCTTTGTGTAGACCTTGACGAGGCTGAGGCTTTCCCATATCCGTTCAATGAGATAATTTAAGCTGGACTCGATCGTGGGGATTAGGTCGATTATACGCCACTCTGACTTACTTGAGGTCCATCTCACAACTGATTACCACCGTGTTCTCAGTATGAGCCAACTTGTCTACCTGTGCACCATGTGTTTGTCAAGTAAGCTCGGGCATATACATGCCGATGCTTACTAGTTCCAAACTGATCGCATCTATCTTGTTATAGACATCTGGAGAACCGAGTCAGGCTGCAGTCATTAAAACAAGGCGTTTGAACCATACAAAGGCAGGGGATGTATTTGCGCGTGCCTGCAAGATTATTCAGTAAATCTGGTTTCACGGTTCAAGCAGACAGACCTATCAACACGTCAATGAATTCGTCTGTGGTAATCTAACAGTATTCAAGTGAGTATATAGGTGATCAAACGGATACAGCCTTACGTCTTCTCGGATCATGACGTCACAGTTGTGCAGCTTGTCTACATCCCGAGTGAGATCTTTCGCATGGGGAATATAAGGTGAATCATACAGCTTGCAAGGATAGTGCGTATAGTCTTCTCGTCTGTCTTCGTTAGCTTAACAGTGGTTGTGAACTGAAATAAGGGGTGTATGTGACATTCAGTTCGTCGTTGAACACTGACATGCCATACCGTGATCTGACGGCACCGATGCCTAGTCAATCATTAGCTAAGTAAGATGAGATGTAACTTACACCACCGGTCAAACGGCGTTTGAATACAACATCAGGTTTTCGTTTATTCAGCCGGATGCCAACGGCGTCAAGTTCTATTTCGAGAAGGCGTCGTTGCTCCTCAGATTTCGTTGCGTCAAGCATGATCAGTATAAGATCTGCCGTCTTGGCAGCTACGAGAATGAAGTTGCAAAAGAAAACGTCGTCAATAGGATAATTAGTACTGACTTGCTACGACTTGTCGACCGCGACCACGACCCTGACTGGCACCTTCGACGATCCCAGGAAGGTCGAGAAGCTGGATTCTTGCACCTTGATATTCTATAACACCTGGGATAGCCTAGTTCGCTCGAGGTGTGACACGACTTGCAAACCAGCAGGGTGGTGACATACAGTAAGAGTAGTGAACTCGTAAGCAGCAGATTCCGAGGCTGTGTTGGTGCATTTGCTTAAGAGGGTTGACTGTGATAGAATGTGAGGAAACCAGCTTATGCCGACATTGGCTAGATGCCATACCTTTCCAACCGAGGGGAAACCAATGAGGGCTACCCTTGCATCGCCAGCCTTCTGCACGTCAAAGCCTACGCCGGCGGGTCCCGATTTTGATGATGGTTCCAGCAGCTGGGCCCGGTATCGTGCCAGCTTTGCTTTGAGCATACCCAGGTGGTACTCCGTGGCCTACTTGAGTGACTCGATATCATGCCAGCCTGCTGCGATGAAGGGAATCCCGAATACCTTGTTCTTCTGGGCTTGATAGCGGAACATATCAGGAAATATATATATTAGAATTGCGAACTTACTCACTCCGTGCCATCTCCTCTGCAGTTGGCCAATTGAACGGACCATGGGTTGCAACCACCATAGTCACTCACCTTCAATCTCCTTGATCTACGCAGCATCGCAGTGGAAGTAAGAGCAACGAATAGAAACGTGGAGTGTAGCTACCTTCTCCACAATACCCATCTTGTCTGTCTGACTTTCTTCCACTCGAGCGAGATTCCTGAAGTTGTGTTGTCTGCGGTATACGGTACCTCAATACGAAGGCTGAACGATCGAAGCATATCGATGATGTCACGTGAATGTGTGGGGGCGGAGGGTCCCACCTCCAGGCCTTGGGATTCAGTCACTACCACTACCCCCAAAATACCCGAAGTCCTGGCAGCGCGTTCTGCCATCTTTCCATGGTGATGAGAAGAGGCCCCGCCCATGCACCGTCTCTCTATGCCTTGGAGGAGCGGGATTCACACGACCATGAAGAGACTCAATGGGAGAAGGCTGTCACACCAAGATCGCACCCAAATTCCGCAAATATGCACTCGTCTAACACAAGTAACTCCCTACGCAGAGGAAAGGCCAGGCAGAAGAATATTCATGGCAATAACGTTGCTAATCCACCGAGATATTCCGATGTCTACTCACAGTTTGTGAGGCGCTATAGGTCAGAACCTGACCTAGACGGTGATCCACGCAACGACCCAGACAGCAACTACTTCCAGAGAGGCTTAGGCCAGCTTGTTGACGCAGGAGATAGTGATGATGACGACGTTGGACGTTCCGGCCTCATGACAGGCGGTGGTTTTGACCGTTATTCCGCATTCGCTCAGGAGTCAGAGCCCGAGGAGCCGCGAAACTCTCAGGAGCGGATGCGAATGGACTGGCGTTATTGCCTTTCGTCTGTTCTCCGTGGACATGTACTAAAATCTGAGAAAACACGCATAGCTGTAGCCCTTGACTCTTCGAGGGAGCAGCAGAACCTTCTTCATCTAGGCATATGGCTAGGTTTACGTGCCAAGTTCAGTGGTCGCTCCGAGGCTGACGAGCGGACATACTTGGAAGATAGGAGAATGCGTACAGTTGATGCTGTCATTGACGAAATCACAAACTTCAGGTTGAAAGATGAAGAACGGGAACCAATCATAGCACTCAAACGCGTCAATTCTCTACTACTTCGACTTGATACAGCTCAGTCCCTTTATCCCACCCTTAAAGCATTCCATTCGGACAAGGCTTCTGCTGCAGACTCCAAGTTTCAAGGACGTTGCGATACCTTGAACACATGGTCGAACGTATTCGTGTCGTTGCGCCGCCACATCACTCTCCTGCAACGCTGGACAGGGAGTGAGTCGCTCGATGTAACAAATCCGTCCACAATAACCAATCTCACGGTATCTAATGCCCCGCGCATGTACATGAGTGCCTCTTCTGTCGAGACGACATTTGTGGAGAGGGTTTTGAAGGAAGACTCCTTACAGAAGACGTTCGAGAAAGGTTTCCTCACTACTGTCTACGCCTTCATTGGCGCTGCTCGCGATGCGCAGGTTAATTTGTCGCCATTATTCGCTGAGATGAACTTGCCTACGTTCGAGAGCGAATTGGTGCCCCTTATATCGTTTCCGACGAAACTCGCCCAGGCATGCTTACGTGTCCGGCTTGACTACGTTCAAAAGTTGAAGGATCCTGAAGTTCTTATCATTGACCAGGTGACAGAAGATGTCAAGATTAGTTTAGGACTCGCGTGTACTCTCAAGCGGCAGTATGAAACTTTCCTGGCACCGGACCCTGGAAAGTGGAATTTACCGCGTTGTATAAGTGACGACTACGACTCGACTATCCTTGAAGCCTTAACATGCCTTTTCAAACTGATTCACTGGAAATTGAAGAGCGGTGTCAAGGGCATCTACTTCAAGGAGACCGACGTCATTGAGTCACAGTGGGCCATGTTCAATGATGTGAGTATAACTGTTGCTGGCGGTTCATCTCTGGTGGCGGAGCAGGTCTGGTTAGTACTTCTATCTTTTCTACGATCACTTCGGTAAATGCTGTGTAGCTCACTCACGAATCGACTGATGGTTCGAGTTGCAAATTACTTCGATACCCAAGTCCGTCTTCCCGTGTCTCAGGGAAACCCACGAAAAGGCCACACTTTTACATTACAAGAAGACAGCATCAGTAGTACTCGGATGAGCGACGAGCAGAAAGTGAACTGGTATGGCAAAATCCTCGACAACGTGAGGTTACGATATCGTAAGCTGCAGCGCTTTGCTAGGTGCTTCCGCCTCTTCTTCATTCCCAACTTCTACTGACAGATTGGCGTCTACAGGGCCCTTTCCCAAAGATTTAGTAACTCTGCCGAGTACAATCTTGAAGGCGTTCCGTTGGAGCAGTTCATAGCTGCCCTTATAGCCTCGGACCACTTTCTGGTTTATACCAGAACATACGAGCAAGAAGGAACTTATATTGTCGCGTCGGGTGCACTGCGCGACCGTGCTGATGCCATACGCCGCATACTACTAGAATCTTTTCATGTGAGTGAAGGGGTGGACGGCGGTATCCACATGGTAGATCATGGGGAGTATATGGAAGGCGACGAGGACGAGGAAGCAGAATATCTCCTGCTATTATCCCCGCGCGACGTCTTCGTATGGAATGGCCTAGTACTCATGTTGGATCTCCCAAAAATCGAACTCGATATGCGGGACAACCGCGTGCGTCTGGTTGCAGACGGTCCGCAAAGACGGTTGGCTATAGCCAAAGATCAATTTGCTGATATCTTCCTCGTCATCGACGAAGACGATGATGACGAACCGGCCGAATACATCTTACCCCCCCTTCATTGCATGGCGGAACAACAGGCGCATCTCCCCGCTGTCAACCGCGAGCTGCGCAAGATTGCGCGAGCAACAAATAGACTGGCGGAATCTATTGTCGACTCGGTACACCACGTTCGTAATTCCTTGCGTACCGCAATTGGACACCAAGAACTACTGGAGAATTGGTACTCGTTTTCTTCAGAGCACGGACAGCATGCACAGGAATACATGGAACGACCTGTTCTGGGAAAGTTCAATCGTTCCTTGATTCGACTAGCTATCTCTTGGGTATCATTCGTTTGTGACGATTGTGATGTGTCCGACCGCAAAACGTTTAGGTGGGCCATCAATGCTCTCGAGTTTACCCTCCGACAGACGCGTCGCAACATTGTTCACATGCCGCATGACCAGTTCAAGATGCTGCAGCGGAAGGTTGCTAGGTGCATGGAGTTGTTTATGCACCACTTCGATGTTCTCGGTGCTCGCTCGAAGGTACGGCAGGAGAAGGAACAAGAGGAGTTGCGGCGCAAACGACCTTCGACAATCGACGGTGGAGAAGGCACTGAAAGATCTCTGTCGCCCATCAGTGACGATCATCTCTTGGGCATCAATGCCTACGCGTTTACGGACGCCAATTTACGTCTCTTCTGGGACAGGGCTTCCAGAGCTTTGCGCGCACTGGAAGATGAACGAGCCCAGAGGGACTGCGACAATAGGGTAGCCGGTCGCGTGCTCGATGACGAAAAGTTAGAAGACCGCTCCCTTCTTTTCCTTGCTTCGTCAAGTTCAAACATTTCTATCCGTTGGCAGCAGCGGAGGTTCATCGGCGCTGGCGCCTTTGGTTCCGTTTATTTGGCTGTGAATCTTGACTCGGGATCGTTAATGGCGGTTAAGGAAATCAAGTTCCAGGAGCTCGCAGGATTGCCCAACTTGTACGCTCAGATTAGGGATGAACTCAGTGTTATGGAGATGTTGCACCATCCCAACGTGGTGGAGTATTATGGAATCGAAGTCCACCGAGACAAAGTATACATATTCGAAGAATATTGCCAAGGAGGCAGCCTTGCAACTCTATTGGAACATGGTCGTATTGAAGATGAGAGCATTATACAACTGTACACTATGCAGATGCTCGAGGGCTTAGCCTATCTGCATGGGAAAGGGGTTGTACATCGCGATATCAAGCCAGACAGTACGTGTTCATACCAACCACGTAGCTAGTCTAACATCTCTGTAGATATTCTGTTAGACCACCGAGGTGTGATCAAATTCGTTGACTTTGGAGCATCGAAGATTCTGGCAAAGAATCGCACATTACAGCGCTCTCGTCGCGGGGACCTAGGAAACGCGAAGGCGGGGGCCCTCGGCAACAACCCGGGTTTCAACAACAGCCTAACTGGCACACCGATGTATATGTCTCCAGAGGTCATCAAAAACGACAAAAGAGGGAGACATGGTGCTATGGATATATGGTCGCTTGGCTGCGTTGTACTCGAGTTTGCCACTGGTAAGAAACCATGGAGCAACCTTGACAATGAATGGTGTGTTCCGACAATGAAAAGCGGTATTCACAGTGCTAACAGTATCCAGGGCTATCATGTTCCATATCGGCGTCGCAAGACAGCATCCTTCCCTTCCAGAGCCCGGTCAACTTAGCAACCTTGGGATCGACTTCATTAGGCAATGTCTTAACCTCGACCCGATGACCCGGTCAACAGCACTTGAGCTTCTGGACCATCCTTGGATGCTGCAGTTCGGCGAAGCGTTACTGGACTACGGTGAGTCTCAACTGGCTGCTAGCCCACCCGCGGAAATACCACCGGAGAAGAACTTTGAGATGGCATCCGTTGCGAGACAGGCGGCAATCATAGGGGAGAAAGAGGTGGAATCTATCCAATTACCTTCCCCTACCCTCTCATCGACAGAGGTTCCTACTCCTGACTAGATCCTTTTGCACAAGGGACTCTGTATCCTTTCCCCGTCCATTCCGGCACTACGTTTTTATATTGTACTCACGACAAATTGTAATGTTGACCCGCATCCAGGCTATCGTACAGTAGTAATGCCGTGCTGAAAACACATGTGACATTTGTGACGATACCCGAGGGTGACAAATAAGATATACTGCTGAGTGCAAAGGATCATATCGGCCTTGTATCCCATCACGATCTCTTTGCCATGCCTACACGTTCCGAACGTTCGAGCACGCAAGGCCTCTCGTTTTCTTTCACATAAATTTAATCGCTCGGGCGCCGTGCTCGTACTCGTGTCAGCACACAAACTATATCCTGCACACTAAATACAGCTTTGATCACAGGCCCAACTTTATTCTTGTATTGATCAAGGACTCTGGAAACTAGCTTCATCATGGTATGTACGATTGGACGTTCCGAAGCATGCCCTATTAATCTTATGTCTTAGACCACCTGTACGGACTGTGGAGGAACCGTCATCGAATACGACTCCGCTGCGGGCAATGGCTTCTGCGTGCAGTGCGGAACCGTTGTGGAGGAAAATACGATAGTATCTGAAGTTACGTTCGGTGAGACCTCCACGGGAGCAGCTATGGTTCAAGGAGCATACGTCGGTCAGGGCGCCAGTAAGTGATCTGTTACCTGGAAGATGCCCCTACTCCTAATCTACTGCAGCCCATGCTCGAATGAGCGGTCCATTCGGAAGTCGGGGGAATAGCGAGTCTCGTGAACAAACTATTGCGAATGGTATGCTATGCCACAAGCTTTTTCTAGGTCTATGGGTCTGATCGCCATCTAAAGCTAGCAAGAAGATACAAAGTTTTGCCGCGGCACTCCGCCTTTCAGAGGTGGTCGCACTTGCTGCCACACGTCTTTACACGCTAGCTGTGGAGCACAAGTTCACCAAAGGTCGAAGGAGTATACACGTCGCTGCTGTTTGTCTCTACGTTGCGTGCAGACAAAAAGAAACTCGGAATTACATGCTTATAGACTTCTCGGATCTCCTCCAGGTAACACCCACTGCACTCCCTCTTTGAGTATGCACTGATCCTTCACTTGTCAGGTTAACGTTTTCGAGCTTGGACATATATACCTCCAACTGGTGCAGACTCTGAACTTGAAGTTACCTTTGGTAGATCCATCACATTACATCTCTCGATTTGCCGCCCTATTGGAATTTGGAGAGGAAACACATAAAGTTGCAACGGACGCCGTACGCCTGGTACAGCGCTTTGACCGAGATTGGGTCACCAAGGGTAGACGGCCAGCTGGTATATGTGGTGCTGCCCTGCTACTTGCCGCCCGTATGAACAATTTTAGGCGATCTATCGAAGAGATTGTGCAAGTTGTTAAGATTGCGGATACAACGCTCAAGAAGCGGCTAGAAGAGTTCAAAAGGACGCCTAGTGGCGCGCTTACTTTGGCGGATTTCAGGACGGTATGGCTGGACGAAGAAATGGATCCACCGGCTTTCACCAAAGGAAGGGAGAAGGAGGAAAAGGAACGAGATGAAGAGCCGAATGGACATGGACCGCCAATACCGTTGCTGAAGAAGAAGCGCAAAGGGAAACGGAAGAAAGTGGACAGCGAGTCTGAGGCTGAGGATGGTGAGCGGCCTTCAGTTGCATCTGACACTCGTTCGCTGCCTGTCATCGATCCGGCACTCCTCAATCAAGGCATCCTCACAGGTACCACATCGGCAACACCACTTTTCTACCCAGACGATGAAGATCAGTCAGCGTATGCTCACATTGACCCCATGCTACGTCCGGATGTCATGGAGAGACCTCGCGATCTGGAGGCTATTGAGGAAAGCGTCGATAAGGCACTCGCCGAAGAGGTTGCAACATTCCTACAAAATCAACAGGGGCTCTTACTCAGCGAAGCTCTCGACGAAGCAGAGGAGCGGCGGCAGGCTCAATTCTCCGAAGTAGACGAGCTAAAAGGGCTGGATGAAGAAGAGCTTTCCCAGTTCATCTTGACTGAGGAGGAGGCCAAAATCAAGGAGCGTGTGTGGGTGGAAATCAATCGAGATTATCTGGAAGCCCTTGCAGGTATTATTCTCGTCTGAATAGTCTCGTATGCATTACTCAGCGGTTTGAACAGCCAAAACAGAGCAGATGCAGAGTGGCGGAGTGCCAACCAAGAGTCGCAAGGTTCGTTTCCCCTGATCGCCACATTTTTTCTCATTCATTCGCTCTTTACCCAGCGGCGGAAAGCAAATACGAAGCCTCGCGATGAGTCCACGCCATCGGGCAGCACTGCCGCGGAATCTGTTCGCAACCTCATGAAAAAGAATCCGAAGTATAGCAAGCGCATCAATTATGATGCGCTTAAGGACCTTTTTGTTGATGGAGGTGGCACACTGCCGAACCTGGATGACAAGGAGGACGACCTGTTCACCATTGATGATAAGACGGACGGTGACGCAACGATCGTGGTGGAAGAAGGCGGAGGTGGAGTGGGTAACCAGAAACCGAGAACACGTCACGAATCACCCGAGGGAGATATAGACCATGACGAAGAGGGCAGCGAGAAAGGGGACGAGCTGCCTGGGCTAGCATGGGAAGATGCTTATGAACAAGAAGTGTAACCTGAAGACAGTTGATATATTGCTACTTCTCGACGTTCCACACCACATTCTAGGGACCCATAGCTAAGGGTAATATAATGATGATATATAATATGCGTCATAAATCTAATAGTCGTGTGCGACTTTTTGCGAGGATCTATAGGGAGAGCGAAGTAGGGGAAAGTCATGACACAGGTAGTCAGAGGAATGGGGCCCGGGGAAACTACGACATTGCGCCGTGTTCCTGCTTCGCCTCCCACATTGTCCTCAGGACATCTGAAAAGCCAGCCTTGCCGAGTTTAGCGTTCTGCTCGAACCGCTGGACCAGCCAACTCTCCATTCTATCAGCCATGCTTCGCCACATTGCCATCCTCGCTTGTATTTCCGCCGTTTGTGAGAACGCCGTCTGCTGCGGCGACATCGGCGTATAGTGTATCCGTTCCAGACATGTTGCAAACTGCGAGAGAGACAGGTTGACCGACGTGATGGTCGCGGTCTGTTTCGCGGGATCGATGTACGACACTTCGCGAACAAAAGCGTCTTCTGAGCCCCCGAAGAGCTGGATGGAACGGATGGTCAGGTAAAGTTCATCCGGCAAGAAAACAAAGGATCGGGAAAGGCCTACCTTGACGATCCATGTTGGAGCCTTCTGCTTGCAGCCAAGTACACGTTCCGTCCGCACTATCCCGGTTTCCGGGTCGACTGAGCGATCAACGACATCGACCGTGACGACATGGGTGCAGTGGGGGTTCGGGTATTTATGCCACATCCCGATTATGACATGGGCCCATGAATGGCTGGACAAAGACGGTGAGCATGTCCCATTGGCGGTCGGTAAGACAACACCTACTCGTACTTGAAAGACTGGGAGAAGAAGTGCATGTCGGGCGGACGGGCGGGAAGCGGGTGGGTGGAGGAGGGGAGGAAGGGTCACCGTCAGGATGCGGCGTTTGAGCCGAAAAATTATTGTCCAAGTCTGTGCAGCGGTGCTCCTCCGTGACACACCACTCGTTCCCGATTGGCCCCGCATCGGCCATTGGGCTATTCGGCTGGTCACGTGAAATCCCCGCCACCCCTCGGCACAAGCACCGGCCACCACAGCCAGGTAGCCATCTACATAGCAGTATAGGTACACAACGTACAGGATATCGTACCCTGCTACTGTTACATGTCCACAAGTATACTAATGCAGGCTCCCGCCTCGTGCCTCCACTGCGAATCGAAGCTCAGCCAACCGTGCCTTCATCTTTGGTCTGGGAGCGTCATGAGCTGGCAAGCATCCAACTCGGCAGTCAGGAATACTTACACTTCCATAAGCTTCGCTTCCAGCTCCAATTTCTCCTCTTCCAGTGCCAGGTGTTTCTCCACATCGAGTCTCGTGCTACAACGATGATCAGTGACGACTCCAGGGCTTCTCCGCATATGAATTGGCCAACATACAATACATATCCGCCCTGTCCGTCATATTGCAAGATGTGGGAGTGATACTTCCACAGCGACGACCGGTGAGAGACAGTCAACAAAGTAATGCCTAGAGCCGTGGCATGCTCCATCATCCTCCCCTCCACATCCAGGGGTACGAGTGACGTTGCCTCGTCAAGGACGGCGTACTATAAAATATATAAGGAAGGTGTCCAGCATCTCGACTAGGTATCAAACTTGCCTTGGGTTTGTGATAGAACAGTCTAGCCCATGCGATCTTCTGTTGATCGCCACCGCTGAGGGTCTCCCTCCACTCCCGTGCGACATCCCAACCACCTTCACGCTCTACAATACCATCCATCCGCACCACAGCCAAAACGGAAAGAAGATCCGCATCAGACACCCCGCCTTGGACCCATATCAGAACAATGGAGGATATGAACGTCCACCATACGTACGGGTTCTCATCTGTTCCTCTGAGTGGGGGTAGATCACCTGGTCACGCAGCGTACCCAGCGGAAGATATGGCCTCTGAGGGATCAACAAGAAATCCGAAGCAGGTGGCTTCCGCACAATGCCACCTATGAAAGCATGTAGTAGTTCACCTACCGATATAGCTGAGTGAACTCGTACCATAGACGGGCCATAGCCCACCGAGAATGCGGAATAACGATGACTTCCCCGAACCTGCATGGAAATCAGACTTCGAATTGCTAAGCAAAGACACGACGTCACCATTTGGGCCGACGATGAGCAAATGTTCCTGGGTGAACTGGATCAATCACCGGAGAGATTCGGAATAGTACGAACATACCCCAGGTTTCACACTGAAGGTCAAGCTCTTCAGGAGGACGTCTCCATTGGGGGTGACGATAGGGACATTCTCGAATTGGATGTCCTCCGACAAGAAGACCTGTCCGCGGCCACGCAAGACTGGGATCATAACGGCTGAGGAGCGCAATGTGGGCTAGCCAACTGCCCACTTACTTGCACTATTTTCTCCTATTGTTGCACTGTTCACCAATGCCTTCTCGTACTTTCCATCGTGTACGTCGGACATGGTGTCCAAAAGAAGGGAGACGCGAGATGCATAGCCAGCCAACTCGGCAAGATCCTTGTATGAATACATTACACGCCCGATAGCGTCTATCTTTCTGTCAGCCGATGTCATCACTATGACAGTAGATTAGAATGCACCAGAAGACGACAGTAGCAGCCTGCGATTCGTGACGAATCCTAAGAGTGAAGAGAATATAGCAGCGTCGGGTATACGAAAATGTTTGCAGACCTTCGGTCCTGCCTCCGAGATCCACATCGGCAGTTCCAGGCAGTTTAAAGAACACTGGAATTGCACAAACAACCAGCTTCAGGAAGTCGAGTGAGTTGTGGTGTCGAACGTACAAAGAAATCACAAACCCCGAAGCTGCCCCATAGCCACTTGATGATACCCTCTTCTGCACAGGCATACCACCACCTCTTGTTCATAACCTTTTCTTCATGTTGCATGAGTGTAAAGTACTCTCTCTCAAGTGATTCTCTCTCGGTTTCTTGTCCACCAAAGAACGCAATTTCTTCTGCGAACTCCACTAGGCGAGAATGGCCATGACGTAGAGACCCCGCTAGCGCTGCCGATCGGGCAGTGTAAGTACCGAAGGACGGGGTGGAGGCCCGAACTGCGTGCAAAATCAATATCTGCGCCGTCAAAGAACAGCCCACTCACGTAGAGCAGAAGAAGTTTGTATGAGGACCGTCAAAATGATCAGTCCCTCCGCTCCGACATTCTGCGCAAGCTGGTAATTATAGAGAATAACGTCGAGGATGGGTTTTGCTAAGTTTGCATAGATAGCTGCGAGATGCGTCGAAAAGCGTTGGATATCATGGGTGATCATCCTGCAGCACACGCGTTAGTGGTAACAGGCCGGTAAGTGTGCGGTGGACATAACTGGTCAGGATTTCTTATGCGATCGTCCAAATTCGCTGGCAAGCCGTTGAGCTTTATGCATGCTAGCAGACATCATTCGCTCACAAAGCTTGTAGTAGACCTTTCCCTCCGGTCCCTCGGCTTCCTCTCCGAGATATTGCTTGAGCACCTCCTGTGTGAGGCGTGTCCTATAAGCAATGGCAAGTTTGCTTTGAACATAGCTTAGCCAGCTGTTTGTCCATGTCGCTGGAACGGCGACAAGTAGCCACCGGATGATATTCAGAAGGAACTGCAGCGAATGCCCGCGTACGAGCGACGCAACAATCCTATCGGCGAATACATTAGCCACACCAGTTGTATATGTACTGCACCGCCAACTTACTTTCCATCCAAAGCCGCTACGTACAACGATATTGCCGTCCGAAAGACCAACAGAGCGGAGTGCATCAGAAGAAGTAGCGCCTCCTTTGTCCGGATACTGGGGATGACAATGCGCAGGATGACTCTAAGACGCTGGTAGAACGCTGCATCGACCTAGCAGATATGAACCCATCACCATGCATGTGTGGTTGACGAGAAACACTTACAGCTACGCGCACTGATTTGGCACCCTGGTCCCTGTCCTTTCTCTTCGGGCCTGGGCGGGCTGTGAGCCCCTGGTATGTAGTCAGGAGGACATAGAGCACGAAGCCGGACATTAGGCCCCGTTGGATGAGGGGCCTGTGGGTTGTATAAACGCGTGCAAGGTCCACGATCTGGGTCTGTGAAGGACGCAGCTTGGAAAGAACAGCCATCCTAGTACAGAGGTGAAATGACGCGCTTCGAATTTTTCCCTAGACAGTTATGCAGGAGACGCCAAGGGGTAAGGACAAGTTTGCAGATTACCTATCACGATCTGGCCAGTCAAGGGATGGAGGACGGAGGTGACGCCAGTGCGTGGGCCGTGCAGACATGTGATTCTATCAGAACAGGCGCACGACATGTTCCACAGACGACACGGTACTCTTCCGTCGCCGGTATCCGGACGTAGTCGGAGAGTGCCCCCGCCTGGCGCTCACGGCCACTAGTCGTCAGAGTGGGTAGGGGACGGTAGGTAGTTAATCCAACTACTCGAGACAAACGAGTCTTTCCTTATCGGATGCACTACTTATGTATGTAACATGACTCATGAAATCAATTGCAGGCTTGATAGTCACCTCTAGACAGACCTAAGAGTCCCCTGGAGACAACTGTCCTTCCTGTGGTGTTTTACCTTGGCGAATCCTAGGTCAAAAAGTTGCCCCTCCAATCGGCCTCACCACTAGTAGATCAGTACAAATGACTCAAGGAACGATTCACGATCATTCAGCAAGCTCTGCTGACGATGACGTCCCTGCCGCTAACAACAAGGCGGCAAATATGTCTATCGTCAGCCTCACCCCGATACCTGTCAGTGGAAGTCCCATCATTGCAATAGACCTAGATGATGTGCTCAGCGAGACGAACGGTGCTATTTCGGAGTGTGAGTCCTAGGCTCTAAGTCTGTTCGATGTCAATGACGCCATGCGGGAATAGGGCATAATGACAACTATGGGGCACCGGGCGAAATGGGCTATCACAACTTCTATTACTACTTTTACTGGAAGGTAAATCTGCGAGGTAACCCTCACCAGGACGCGCACTGATTGACAGCAGAATCCGTTCTGGGGGACACCAGAGATCACCCATCGCAAAGTACGCAAATTCTACGAGACGAATTGGGTCGAGTACGTAGGCCCCGTTCCTGGAGCGAAGGAAGGCGTGGCAGCCTTACGCCGATTGGGCTATCGCCTCGTCATCGTAACTGCACGGAACAAGAGCGTCGAGAGTGCAAGCTGGTCGTGGGTGAAACAACACTTTGGGGATGCCTTCGACTGCATCATCTGTACGGGGCAGTTCGCGAGTGCCCAGAAGGCTGTCGCAGATGGCGTGTATAAGGCATCCGCTGCGGACGTGAATCCTGAGGTCGCTATCAAATCAAGCAAAGCGCGGGTCTGCATTGATATAGGTGCCAGACTGCTCGTCGATGATTCTGTCGAGAATGCAATGGAATGTGCAAAATACGTGGCCCAATCGGATAAGGGTACGCCACCTCAGGTTCTACTCTTCGGGTCGTACGAGTGGAACAGGCGGCTATCTCAACGTTCCGAGGAGCATGACGATATGGCGTATGCTAATCGTGTCAAAGGAGAAGGCGGGAATTCATTTCTGGAACGAGATATCGCCCACTGTACGGAAGCACTTGCAGAGGTGAACACAAAAGAGATTTTGGTGAAGCGGGTAAGAGACTGGGGTGAGGTTGTCACTCATGTGACCATAGAAAAGTCTGCTGGAAGGCTGTAACTAACGCTTTCCTCACTGTATCATCATCCAACCGCTACATCCCTGGTATGTTGATCAGCAGTGACCTTCAAGGTGTGCCCATTCACCGAGTTTCTAGTTTATGGCACAGGATCTGTGATGTGTTGACCCTCACGAGTACATTGTAAAATACCCAGTTACCTCTATCAAGCCGCGCAGCTTGTGATGTATAACTACATCTTTCTGGCAACCCCTTGACTTAACCTCATATTCAGAACCTGAAAAACAACCGAAATCCTAGACAGCTACTACACCCACCCACACATTGCGCGTAATTATTGTCGGCTAGCTGTGCCTAACAATCCTTTGGACCTCATTCAAAGCTTTGGTGCAGTAACAATTCACTAACCCGGATTTCCGGGCAGCGGCTCTCGATTGAACGATTGTTTGGAGGCTGGGCAGAGTGTCTTGCCACTCCCAATAAGCGGACCTTTCCTGGTATCCCCAGTAGTTCTGTAGAGGCAGGCAGAGTATGATCTCATTCAGCACGAGGTGAAGTCCCAGAATGACATATACACTACCCACTCCGTCACGGTATGATTTGTTTGCATTGTCATATTACTCAACAACTGGTCATGGGGGTACCAATCCATCCACAAACCATAATGCTATCTCGAATCCACTCACATGTAAAAGCCACATGACACTCTTCCCTCCAAGAATCCACCGCTGTTTCTCCAGGTTGCCCCTGAGAGCCCCTCACCTCCTCCTCTCTGTCCACCTACCAGACAAGCAGGTAACCAGACGGAATGCACCTATGCATTTCACTTGCCCATATCATCATACCGTTGACTCGTGTTCTTTTCTACTGCTGACCAGGTCATAACGGAATGCATGACGCCAAGACGGAACTCAGCCAGGAATACTGTAAATCTTTTCGTCCCTACAGCTCACATGCCCTCCAGACTATCGTTACAGAAAGGTGGTTAGCATCGGACCTATTCCTGCTGAAACCGTACGTCTGACTGATTTCTTACTGGGGCTCAACTCAGCTTACCTGTCAGAAGGCGAGGATGTCCTACTCCAGTGGCAAGGATGCTGTCCCGGTTCCCGGCCCGCACGAAGGTATCTAGAAGCTGCGCATTCAGTTTCCACCTCATTGTCACCGCATTTGGACCCGACACCCACGCACAAACTTGGTCGTGGGTACCTACTCCCTTGGTACATAGACTCATTGTTTATGTTGGCTCAGTGTCAAGCGGTGACTTTAAGAGGTTATGAGCCCCGCTAGGGCTTAACAACAGGCGAGTCATCACTTTTATTCAGAACTCTACAAACACAAGAAAATTCTACTCTTGTCCTTATTATTCTTCCCGGTGTATATTGTTGAATATGGAGGTGGAAGGGACTATCCAGAGCGCTATTACAGCATCTGCCACAGGCGTTTTGGTTGTTCATGCAAAGACAGGGGGCATAAATAATTTGAAAGTTTCTGAGCTATTGGATGATACTAATTGAGTTGCTTTGTGGTAATTTGGGGCTAGGTTCGGTGGTAGTACCATTGACATGGTCCCAGACTTTATTTATTTTCAATACGGGTGTAACTTGCCCTGCCCACATGACCTAATAAAAAATAAATAAAGTCTGGGACCATGTCAATGGTACTACCACTGAACCTAGCCCCAAATTACCACAAAGCAACCCAATTAGTATCATCCAATAGCTCGGGAACTTTCAAATTATTTACACCCCCTGTCTTTGCATGAACAACCAAAGTGCCTGCAGCAGATGCAGTAATAACACTCTGGATAGTCTTTTCCACCTCCATATTCAATAATATACACTGGGAAGAATAATAAGGACAAGAGTAGAATTTTCTTGTGTTTGTGGTGTCGAGCAACAAAAGCAACAGGGAAACTGGAGGTGAACACTAACCTTTAATCACTGAGAGAAGCATTATTGAGGAGAGGGTTGTTGTGAGAGATTTAAGCAGAGACAAAAGAGTGATCAGTGAGAACACTGAGTAGATTGAACTGAGGGAGCATAGCTACTATACATTGAGTATTTATATGAGATGTAACCTCTGGTAACATGACTGTGGAACAGTCCATAATGTTCTATATGACATCATAGATAATGGTAGAATATTGGAAGAATACCATAGAACATCAAAGAAGAGTGGAGCACCAGTCATGTGCTACAACACGTGTATGTCTAGAACAACCAAATGAAAGATAGGTTATACCGGCTTTCTACATTACTGGTCATGTGATGAGTATTTTGTCAACACCCTCCTTGTTTTGAATCTGGGAAAGAAACTAGACCCAGAGAGGAATGGTTGAGATGAAACTTCTCAAAAGTAAGATTCTTTGTCAAGCCATCAGCTTTCTGCTTTGTAGTATCCATGTAGTCTGTGATGATAGTACCATCAGCAATCCAATCCTGGATGAAATAATATTTTACATCCATATGTTTCATGTGTCCTTCAATGACAGGATTGTTGGTGACAAACAGAGAGCCTTGATTATCTCCAAGGAGAATAGTTTGAGCACGTTTTACATGACATTCGTCAAGAAGTGAGTGCAGCCACTTTATTTGAATTGCAGTGTCACAAAGGGACATATATTCTGCTTCGGTAGAAGAGAGTGTGATTGTTGGTTGTTGGTGAGAGTGCCATGATATCAGGGATTGTCCATAAAAGATGGCAAACCCAGTGGTAGAACAATGAGTTTCAACATCACCTGCCCAATCAGAATTGGCATAGGCATGTAGTCGAGATTATTTGCCACTGAAATCAAGACACAGGGAAGGAGTCGATGCTAGGTAGCGGACAATATGAAGTGCTTGTTTCATGTGTAAATCCATGGGATTAGCCATATATTGTGACATCTTGATTATGGCAAAAGCAAGATCAGGACAGGAACCAAGCATGATAAAGAGTAATGATCCTATGATGGATTGATATCGATGTCAAAGATCAGCATTGGCATTGTATCCTTCAGGTGCTAATGATGGAATATATCCAGAGGGTAGAGGAGTTCAGACTGGCTTGCACTGCTCAAGTCCAAAATGTTTGATGACTTTGAGGGCATAAGGAATCTGATGTAGGTATAACTGATGTCTAGCATGATTTCTTGTTACCTGCAGTCCAAGATATTCCTTTACTGGTCCTAAATCCCTAGATTCCCATCATTTCATAAATTCAGCCTTTTTCTTATTTAAGAGGGTAGGTGAAGACCCAGTCATTGCTGCATCATTGACATAGATAATGAAGATGATGACTTCCTTTTTGTCTTGTAGAATGTAGACTCCAGCATCAGATTTTGAGTGGATGAAGCCCATTTTGAGAAGTGAGTCATGCAGTTCTTTATTCCATGCTAGAGCGGCTTGCTTAAGGCCATATAGTGCTCATAGCAGATGTAAAACCTTGTGTTCTTGACCCTTGACTTTGAAACCTTCGGGTTGTTCCATATAAATTTCTTCATCAAGTTGTCCATAAAGGAATGCTGTTTTAACATCTAGCATCTTGATGTTCCAGTCTTGTGCAGCAGCATGAGCAAAGATAGTTTGTACAGTTTCGAACTGTGCAACTGGACTAAAGGTTTCATCAAAGTTAATACTGTAAACTTGTGAAAAGCCTTTTGCAACTAGTCGGGCTTTATATCTTCCATCTGGTTTTCATGCATATACCCAATGACATTTTATAGGTTTTCGATCTGGAGGACAATCCACCATTTCCCAAACATTATGCTCTTTAATAGATTTGATTTCATCCTTCATTGTGTCAAACCACTTCATTTGTTCATCCTTTGATAGTTTTAGTACATCTCAGTACTGAGTGGGTACATCGGAAACCTTTTGAGCCAACAAGAATTCAACAAAGTTGTGACCTTGTTCTTGAATGAGTAGATGTAAATCTGCTTCTGGCAATCCAATGGCTGTAGGAGAAGTTGGAGCTGGTGAAGCTGGTGGTTCAGGAACTGGAGCACCAGGAGGAGGTGGTCTG
>JADGIP010000150.1:0-33244 GCA_016618355.2 Astraeus odoratus | reverse complement strand
CCCCCCCTTCGTTTCGCGCGAGGCCAGGGCGGCCAAAAAAAATTTCAGGCATGAAGAGCACAGCTCAGCAGTAAGTCTTCCTCCTTTTCAGTGGACCTACAACTCGTGTCGCCCCTCCCCCCATCCCCCCATCAAGCGATCTGCGTCCATCACCATCCTGCACGCCGCACTCCACGCCGTTTCGGCCTCGTACTCGCCTGCACGTCCCCCGTCCTCGTGTCCGCCATTGCTGAGCCCTTTAATATGAGGCCTGCACGTCCTCTTCCCCTGAACTGCCAGTATCAGACAACGACTTCGCGTCCCCCCCAGCCGACTTCTCGTCGACAGCAGCAGCTTCGGGAACGCCAGCCGTCCCGGCGCAAGCGTATATCAAGAGTATCGCTCTCCACATTCTCTGTTTCGTCCGTCTTTACACGTCCAGCGATGCCTTCCAAGTTTAACATCGTCCGAGCTAGTATTTATGGCAAGTCGGGTCGTGACCACGGTCGTCCGTTGTCTTATACATCCGTCTCATCAGGTGTTGTTCTTCTCTGGACCGTGATCTGCCTGGCTATCGCAGGTCACTTCCTGAGCTTGCTTGTTATCAATGATCTCAGTAGGTATCCTATGACACTTGGTCTGATTTCCTAGCTCATTCGACTTCACCCAGCTCGTTTCGTGCCATTTGCTATCTTCGTCTGCAGTGCGAGTATGCTTATCCTGCTTGTTCTGTAGGTATCTCCACTTTAGGACCACCACCCTCTGACACCATCACAGTCTTGTGTGCGGCGTATTGCGCACTGGCAACCCTATCTCCACTAGAACTGAGCTTGCGTGCCTTGGCTTACTGGGAACATTCTGGCTTGGTACGTGCTTCTAGTTCGCCCGTGTTCCGGAAGGCTCAGTCAGATCAGCACTCGGTGCATTCCTGGCAAGTTCCGATTCTGACGATGCGGAAGTAGAATGCTTCTCGTCGGCAGACGAAACGACACTGGTCAACGTAGCAGGATGTGCGTTATTGGCGTGTTCCATTTCATTTATTCCATTGCTCATTCTGCACAGTCTCTACGGACACTTATCACGCGCAGTATCGCGTGCTGGAGGCTTTCTCGTTATTCAACGTGATCCTGAGTGGGTGATAGGTTGGCATCATATTAAGTTCGGCGTTAACCCTTGCCACAGTATGGGGATTCCTTCTTTTCGTACTTGGTATGGCCGTGAAACATCATTATCGCGTGAATCGGAACGTGTGGTTCATCTCCGTCACATCGTATCCATGGTTTGGTCCCAGCTCAAAGTCATCGAAACTCCCCTCCCCAGTCGTCAGTCGCTCCCGATCAAGAGGTAGAACCTACGAGAAGGTAGACGCTGAGCTATGGCGGAAGGGCTCGGGATCGTCACGGCATGGTGACTCCCGCTATCCGGAACACAGGGCTCCTCCGCGTGCATATACTGTTGACAAGTATATGAGAAACGCTTCACCCAGGCGGTAATGGGAGTATCTGTGATACTTTGCGTTTTATTTAATGTACACATATGGGGGGTTCGGGATGTTTTTCGATTCTACAGGGATAGAGAAGGGGCAGATATATTGTATACTACAGGCTGGATAACAAACATTTTTTACTCGCCTATCGCGTGCTGTTAGGGGCTGAGTCTCAGTAACGTGACTTCCGTGTTGGGCCTAGCGTGTTGAGAATCCGCTCTCGACCCGTTCCGTAAGTACATATGTAATGTAATTATGAACCTGCGTTGAACCCACTACGCCTCACGACTCGAATACCCATAAAGAATATCGTCATGACCGTCTTGTTTACGAATTTGCGCATCGCTGCATATAGTACGTCTAAGCATTCATCTCACTATGACTTGGGTTCATCGGAAACGCTAGTCTTCGTGTTTGCTCTAAGTGGAACCGTCCTTGGAGTGGCCGGCAACTTTGCAAAGTTGTTCCTCCCCCATGTCCAACGTGAGTCTGATGATGGAGCGTCGGGAAATCGAGCATCGACCGTGTCCATAACAGATGATTACACCATCTTCTCCCTCGTCGTACCCTCAGTCACTGTGCTTGCGCTACTCTGTTTGTGAGTGAGGAGAGGACGTCTCTCATGAGGCTGCTGACTGTCTGCGCAGGCTACAGTTTGCGCAGCCTGCTGTCGAAGTTACCGCACACGTAGCGTTGGGTATCCTTTGGCTGAGTGAGTCTCTCGGCTACGTATTATGAAACATGCTTATCGACGACACGAAGCCATGGGTGCTTGGACTTCGTAAGCCACCTTCTTCTGTACACGCGATGACGGTGATGAACGACAGGTTATAGGGATATCATTGGTCCGGTTCAGTGCTACATATTGGGGGGAGTCACCACTCCCACCAACGATGGAACAAGTGGGTGTCTCCCCGATCCCTGCAGGAATGGGTCGATAACCTGGCCACAGTGTCCGCGCGATCATACTGCTATCAGATGAAAGTATTGGAAGCGTTCTCGTGGGCGCTGTTCATTTCGTGTGTGTACTCTGTTTTACGGTTTCGCCCCGATACAAGCCTCATTGTCGGCGGACCAAACAGTCGTAGGTTTTGTTGTCGTCGTCGTCTCCCTCACGTCGCGAGCAGTTGCGTTCGGACGGTATGTACGCTTCCATTCGCACATTTGCGCTGGGAAGATGTTGATCTCGGGTTTTGTAGCCGATTCGCGTGGAGCGAGCACATCTCACAGCTCGGCTGGTTCGGAGAGTTCCCTGGATACCCTACAGAGGCCATATACCCCCGCCCACACTTTGCACCCTACCCGTACTACCCGTACCAAGCGGGGGGTGGATATGTCCAGCAGATGCCTGGTCACTCGGTCGTGATCCAGCCCGGCGTTAACGGTGCACCGCCGACCATCACGCAGATGCCTGCTGCGCTTGCTCCATAAGACGAGCAGATTGCGCTGAAAATACCAGAAGCAAAATTCTGGAATATAATCACACGTGCGATATGTTGGACGGCCACTTGTACATATATGTGAAGAATGGTTTACGCTTTGACGCCATGATTTCTACGGTATTGTTTGTACATAGACACCTGGGTACTTGCTTGAAGTACCGCCAGTGCAGCTACTGATTAGTATCACAATGCATGGGAAACTAAACCAACCACGCCGTGCCTCGTGGCCGATGTGCGCTTGCCTCATGGCAAGTCGATCTCACGGCCACCTTCGCATTTCCGGTGTGTACGTCGGCTCCCACCAACACCATTTTGCCAACCATCCGAACTTTGACGACTTCCTTCCTCTGAGAGACAAACATGGCGCTCTTCATGGACCATCCGTTTAAGCATATCTTCAAAGGTGGCGTAGATGATGACGGCCTTTATGACGAGCGCTTACCGAAAGTTGAATGTTTAGCAATCATGGCCCTGCTGCTAGGCCATCTCATCATGAAATTTATGCCGCAATCCATCCGTACGATGTGGAATCCCTCCGTCTCCCATGCACAGTAAAATGACTCCGTTCGAACAGAGGTGATCCACTTGACCCAGACTTCCGTGACGGCGCTAGCGATTGGAGCTCTCATCTTCTTGTGGGTACCTGATGTCGGGCGTATCGCGATAGCGAGCTAACCTTTTCCTGCACGCAGCGTAGTGAAGCACCATCGCAGCGAAGGAGAAAGGCGGATCCTTACTCAGGAGCAGGAAGAGCTGGTTCTCATCGCTGCGTTCGGGGCATTCTGGCTCGGTAAACCTGCCGTATACGAGAGCTTAAGTTGGTCGGCTAAGCCCTACTTGCAGCATTCCTCCTTGCGATGAAAGCGTACAACCAAAGCAGTATCGATGTCGACCTTGCCCATCCCCGTCACGCGTTCTCTCCCAGCACGGGGACAGCGGAGACCAATGTCGTTGGGGCGGGTAGTCGTCGGCCACCTGCCGCGCACTCTCCCTCGCGTGATCGATACGGCGATCGCCCTAGGACAGGATACCGAAAGGAATACCCTTGCAATCCGAATGACGCGTATTGTGTCGTGGAAGAATGGGCCTTTTACTAATCACGATGTTCACGGTTCACGACATCTACGGACGACCCACGGACGACTACTAACCCCCCCAACTCTTTTCCTACTAGGCGGAGAGGAGCCTGCGAAACCCTAGCAATAAAAATCTCTTGTGTGATTGTGTGCTTTCCATTTACCACTGCTGTGCACGACGCGTGTGTGTGTGTGTGTTATCTATACTGTCTTCTCTTCGCTTGTAGTGCAGCGTTGCTTTGTTCTCGATGTACTCTAAGTAGTGCTGCAAATACCACGATGTTCTCTTGTTTGGCCGGTAGCCGGCGCTCGGAATGGAATTGTCCGACGATCTGCCACCAGTCCGACGATCCATGGCATGACCCGGCTCTTACTGTACATAATACATAGCCCCTCCGACGTTGACACTCAACCAGTTGCATAGTGCAACCTGCTCCGCTTCCACACCCAGTATCTCTTTTCGAGTCTCCTGTACACCCAGTTATGATGAGTACTTTCCCGTCGTCACGCCCATGATCTGCCAAGGCTAACTCCATCCCTCATAACACTCGTCCACCAAGCGCCGCATCGAAACAGATGTCATGAAACTGTATGTCCCTAATCCTCTTTCGAGCACCCGATACCCTTTAAGCGTGCCTCCGATCCAGGCTGATGTCCGACTATGAGGTCACCCTCGTCAACGATAACATGCGCGAATTCTATGTCCGATTCTACGGGCCTCCAGAGAGTGCGCCGTCCTTGCTTTCTATGCTAGTCTCCCCTTGGTCTCACCGATCCTCTAGCCCCGTTCGCGGGTGGCATATGGAAGATACATGTCGAGCTACAGGCCGACTATCCGTACAAGTCGCCCAGTATTGGGTTCATGAACAAGATCTTTCACCCGAACATTGACGAGCTGTGAGTGGTTGTGCGGCCCGTCCGATAAGCCCTCTGGTCCTAATATAAGTGCAGGAGCGGCTCGGTGTGCTTGGACGTGATTAATCAGACGTGGTCGCCCATGTTCGGTACGTGGCGCCGATATTAGCTGTGGCGACGGTGTTTCACTGCAGGTGTTGGGGTCTCGTAGATATGATCAATATTTTTGAGGTGTTCTTGCCGCAGCTGCTGCGGTACCCAAACCCTAATGACCCCTTAAATGGCGAGGCCGCAGCGCTCATGATGCGACACCCTAAAGAGTACGAGGCCAAGGTTAAAGGTGGGTCGTTCTTCTCCGACAGCACCCTTGATGTCACCGTAACACCTGTCCAGAGTACGTACAGCGGTTCGCAACAAAGGAAGCGGTCGACGCAGCAACAGATGGCAACAATGATGAAGATAAGGACGAGGAGATGAGCGATATGGGCAGCATCAGCGACGAGGAATGATCCTTGGATCACTCCTCGCTATTCGAATTTCATCATATATCTCCGTATTCCACTCTCAAACTCATTTTAGGGGGTTGTTCGATTCCCCTCCCAATGTAATTTGTCATCTGTTACTTCACAAGCGTATTGCCCATCTTCTCATACAATACCCGGCTCTTCTCCCCTCACCGTAGAAACCCTCACCCCACTTTATCTCTACTGGCTCCGTTCGTCTTCTATACAGACACCTGATGACAGGAAGCCCATCCCCCAACTCATGTTTTCTGTACCAATATTTAGGATCTTTTGTAGTGGCTTCCCTATCAACCTTGTAAAATCGTGCACGCCATGGATGGGCACATCGACGGGTGGTGGTGGTGGTAGTAGTGGTAGTGCTGCAAGCTGCTCAGCCAGGTCCTGGCGTCGGGGCAGCCGAGGGTGGCAGCGGTGGCACCAACTCGTCCACCTTTTTCTGAATTTCAGTCGCAGCCTGAGAACGAAACGATGTCAGGACATAAAACACCTCGCAAAGCAGGCAGGAGGTCTGACGTACCTTCACGAGAGCGTCTATTTGCGACTTGACGCTCTCCACGGTCGCGGATTTGACTTTGCTGTGTTTGAGCAACTCCTCTTTTTGCAGAGTAAGCTCTTTGCGCCTGAGGTCCAGTCTGTGAAAGAAAGGAAGACGAGCGTTGATTTCAATGATCGGTCGGCGACGGCGGAACAGTAGGGAAAAGGCGTGCGTACCTCTGGCGTTCAGCAAGTTCAAAGCTGAGGCGGTTCAGCATCAGTTGGTGTGAGTTGTCAAGAACATCAGGAGTTCGGGCTTCCGGCGGTGCAAGTTCCTGGAACTCCTCGATGGAGTGAAGTGGGACATCCTGGTATATGGAGCTGTGCGGTGGGACCGAGGTCAGACCTCTGCTTGGACAGGAAGAACGGCGGCGTACGCAAACTGCCGACATTTCTCGATCTCGCGTTCGAGATGGCGTTTCTCATAGAGCAGATTCTGAAGGCCGAGGTGCGTCTGGTCCATCTCCTGCCTTGCATCTGTCGTGGCCTGCTTGTGAGCGCGAGTGGTTGCATTGGCTTTACGGTTGAGGGCCTTGAGACGCGCAACGAGGGCGGTGGCCTGGATGCGTACGCCAGCGGGGTCTACATTGGCGCTTGACGGGGCGACGAGCTGCCTGAGCCTCTCGATAGTAGGGTCGTTGTCCTCGGACTGGCGTCGGACTAGGTCCATGTCTTCATATCTGAATGTACGATATCTATTATTTTTTTTTGTGTCAAAGTTTGGAATACGCCAATATGACGAAAGTCACGTGGTCGGAGAGCCGAACGATGATGTGATGAAGACAACTAAGCTGAGTGAGCTGCACACAGAAGAGGCCTTACTTATGAGCCTGCGATAATCGCGACAACCTGCTGCGTTAAAAGATCGCACGCCCCCTTTGCTATCTGACGTCCCACTCCCCCACCGCCTGACGTGTACAGGATCCGTTCTACCCGCTAGCAATGTCTCCCCCCGTGCAGCGCGCCCGCTCGGGCACCATTCCCTCCATGGAGGTCTCCACCAACGCCATCAGGAACAACGTCACCATCATCGGTAAGCCCCCCTGTTTCTCTCGCTCCCCCATGGTTGCAGACCATCCCTAGTCTTCGGTGCGTCCGGTGACTTGGCAAAGAAGAAGGTGTGTTGGTAGCATCATACAATTCTTTGTCTGGGACTCTGAAGACGCCGTGCAGACATTCCCCGCCTTGTTCGGACTCTATCGCAACGGCTTTCTTCCTCCCTACGTCCATATCGTTGGCTATGCTCGCACTAAAATGGACATCGATGAGTACCACAGACGTATGACGGGCTACATGAAGAGGGACAACAGCCCTGATTTTGACGCCAAGCTTGAGGAGTTCAAGAACTTGAATACATACATCCCGGGCGGATACGAAGACAGCGAGTCCTTCCAGAGGTTGAACAACCATATCAAGGAGATAGAGAAGAGATACGGAGGTTCACCTCCCAACCGTCTCTTCTATCTTGCTCTTCCCCCGACCGTGTTCATCCCGGTCTCACAGCATGCTAAGCAGGAGTGTTACGGTGCAGGTATAAATCGCATCATCGTGGAGAAGCCGTTCGGAAAAGACCTCGATTCATGCCGGAAACTGCTGAAAGCGCTCAAGGAGTATTGGACAGAAGATGAGACGTATCGGATCGACCACTATCTCGGCAAAGAGATGGTCAAGAACCTTCTTGTACTCCGGTTTGGCAATGTCGCCATGAATGCAGCATGGGACAAGAACTCGATCAGCAACGTGCAGATTACCATCAAAGAGCCGTTTGGTACAGAGGGACGTGGCGGCTACTTCGACGAATATGGGGTCATCCGCGATATTTTGCAGAACCGTGAGCGATCTGTCCCATGCGTGCGAATCAGCCTCCTTGGACCAACACAAGCTTTTTCTGTTTAGATCTGTTGCAAGTACTGAGCATCTTGACGATGGAGAGACCCGTATCTTTCGCGCCGGAAGATATCAGGGATGAAAAGGTACTGGCGCCAAGGGAGCAGAGTGAAGGCCGATTCTCACGTGTTTGGAATTTCACAGGTCAAGGTGTTGCGTGCCATCCCGGTTATCTCTCGCGAGGACACGCTACTTGGGCAGTATGTAGCTGCAGACGGCAAACCAGGCTATTTAGACGACAGCACCGTGCCCAAGGACTCGAGGTGCCCCACGTTTGCCGCCACCGTCCTCTGGATCCACAACCCGAGGTGGGAGGGAGTGCCGTTTATCATGAAGGCAGGCAAGGGTAGGTTCCACGGAAATTATGGAAATGAGTTTTGGGTCTGATGCAGGGCGTATACAGCATTGAACGAGGCGAAAGTGGAAGTTCGGATTCAGTTCAAGGAAGCGACCCAGGGCATTTTTGCTGATATTCCACGGAACGAGCTGGTGGTGCGGATTCAGCCAGAGGAAGCCGTTTATTTAAAGCTGAATGCGAAGACACCGGGATACTCGTTCCGCGCGATACCGACGGAGATGGACCTGACGTACAAGAAGCGGTTCACGGACACGAAGATCCCTGAGGCATACGAAGCACTGATCCTGGATGCATTGAAAGGCGACCACTCGAACTTCGTGAGAGACGATGAATTGGATGTTGCATGGAAGGTGAGCACACTTGTTAGTGAACCGGTCGAGACGAGATACCCATTGGGCGTAGATCTTTACGCCAATCCTACATTGGATCGATGGGAAGGAGGAGGGGGAGCCTCCCAAGCCGCATCCGTATCCTTACGGATCACGGGGCCCAGAGCAACTGGACGGGTTCGTCCAGAAGTATGGGTATAAACGAACACAGCGCGAGTAGTGAGCATCCCGAACGTTCTTTCGAATCGGCTGATGATGGCTTTGGAACGATGCAGCTCCTGGCCTACGACGAACCTGTCGAATTTGTGATCACTTGCCCGTTACCGTTCGGCTGTCTGTGAGTGTGGCCCGATCATGTCGTGGTTTCTTTGTCTGTACTTGTACATACCTGGTATCGAGAAGAATATGTATGTAGTGGGTGTTTTTTGGCTTGTATTACCGATCATTCATGACATCAGACGGCACGTGACGGGAACGATCCATGAGATCGGGATAAGCGCGCCAAGGAGTCAGTCAGATCCAAGCAAGACAGGTGAGAGTGAGTCGTACATATGTACATAGACGGCGAGACAAAATCCCTCCCTCTCCCACACGCAGAGTCATTATAACGCCCCATCCCTTCGTCGTCGTCGTCGTCGTCATCGCCAACTTCCAAAGTTGTCGCACAGCAGACGGCCACGCAGTCGGAGACGCCCGCAGTTGTCACCGGTGATTTCATTATTGATGTGATTCCACGGCTTCCGCTCAGTGTCGTGCTGGTTCTTCCATCTCGTGGATCGACATTCACCGTCAGATTCAGTCCTCCAATCGACCCTTGTCAACTCCGCCGTGTTCTAGATCTCTCGCCGTATGTGCCACTACCCCATCCGCCTCCTCCTCTAATACACGTCCTCGATTCTCTCCCTTTGCTTGCTCTCCAACTCCCCATGTCCAATCCGCACGACCTCTTCCCTCTCCTCTACTGTCCCCTCTGCTCCCCACCGGTACTCCTCGATTCCCCGACGACTCTACGCTGTGGTCACACCGTCTGTTCCGCCCATGTCTCGTCCCCTGTATGCCCCGTCCCGACTTGTTCCAGTACCCTGCGTCAGGGCTTCACTCCTAACATACCTTGTTCGTCTCGCGTCGCATTCTTTCCTGCCCCACTCCTCTCCGAACAGATCCCCTCCGGCCTGCACGCCCAGTCCAGAATCGATGTCCGCGTAAATAACATTATTCAGCTTCTCAGGGAAACGGTGCTGGACAGCCAGGATCCATCTGCCTCAAGCTCGGACGATGAGTCAGACCGAGATGAAGCTAGCTCTCGGTCCTGTTCCACCCAATCTCTCCCAGGCGCCTCATCGCGGAGTTGGGTCCTGTCACAGGCTCAGTCTACCATTCCCGATCCCCCTCCCTCGCCAACGCCGCACTCGCCCCTTCATCGGACCATCCGACCGCCTGCCGACTTTGACAAGGCTCTCGCAGCAGAACTCACGTGCGAGATCTGCTTCATGCTTCTCTACCAGCCCGTGACGACGCCATGTCAACACGTACGCTCCGTCGCATTTTGTCTCTCCGGGTCTCATCACTCACGTGATATCAGACATTTTGCAGTAAGTGTCTACAGAGATCGCTGGATCACAGTATGTTCTGTCCACTTTGTCGGGAGGGTCTTCCTGGATTTGCCTACTTTCAAGAACACCCTCATAATAAAATTCTTGTCTCCCTTCGTAAGCCTTACGTCACTGCCCGCTACTCACTGCCGCGTACTAAAGCGACCCTTGCAGTCCTCAAGGCATTCTATGATGCCTACGAGAGTCGCGGCGAAACAATAGAAACAGAAGAAAGACATTCCCGCCTCGATACGCCCATATTTGTCTGCCAACTTTCATTCCCTGGCATGCCCACTCTTCTCCATTTCTTCGAGCCACGCTACCGACTAATGCTTCGCCGGTGCCTCGAGAGTTCCACCCCCACTTTTGGAATGATAATGCCGCCACGTGCCGCGCCATTGCCTGGGCATGGCACAACCGCAGGCTGTGAATTCGGTACGATGCTCGAGATAAGAAGTGTCCAAATGTTGCCCGACGGAAGAAGCATGGTGGAGACCTGGGGTGTTCATCGATTTAGGATTTTAGAACGTGGCTCGCTAGACGGCTATATGATCGGTAGGGTGGAACGGATTGATGATTATGAGGATGATCTCGGAGCATACGCTGGTGAATGTGAAGAGGGTCAATCGCCCTCTCAGCCACCCTCAAATACATCTCCGATCGCGACTCGACCCTCCATACCCATTGTCCTTACACGCATTCTCCCCCCTCCACCGCCGTCACCTTCATGTTCCATCCTGCCATTGACCCCTTCGTCCCCGAATTCGTCCCAGCGTTCGTTGACGGTGACTGGACTCATGGCAGCATGCCATGCATTCTTAGCACAGCTACGCGCAGGGACGGCGCCGTGGGTAGTACAACGGCTTAATCATACATATGGACCTCAACCACCTGATTCTGATCCAGGGGCATTCTCCTTTTGGATGGGCATGGTTCTTCCCATTGAAGAACACGAGAAAGCGAAACTGTTACCCGTGAAGAGTGCACGTCTGAGGCTCAGGATGGTGGTTGGCTGGATCGAGCAGCTAAATAGCAATTGGTCAGTGAAGTACCTCGATGAGTCCGTCAAGTGGTGAGCTGATCTTTGCAACGTTTCCAATCCCGCAGGTGGTTTTCCAGCGGCTGTATCGTTTTGTAATGCTCCCGTTGCTCTAGTTGCATCCCTTCGTTCGTGTTTCATATGTACTTCACATGTTTCTATCCTTACACAGCGTCACTATGCTACGTCCTGTTACTGAATGTATCTCACTCGGCACTCAGCACATTCATCATCCATCTCGCTTGTAGCAACTTACATATCGATAGACCAGATTTTACAAAACTCACACAAGCGCCTCTATTTCCTTTAGAACCCTGCTGTGTGTGGTCAAAAATTGATGCTGCACCGAATGCCTACTAAACATGTCCAGTTTTCTAGGGCTTATTAATTCATAACAGAAGCAGATCAAGCCGCAGTGGTCATGTACTAAGCAGGCAGACCGATGGTGAGGAATCAGTTGTCAAGGCATTTGAAGCTGAAAAAAATGCGCTTGCTACTTTTCTGGGTGGCTGGATTGCCAATGAACATTATGGTCATGTCGGCAGAGATCATCGGTTGCTAAGATCACTGGCACCTTTGCGCTCGTCTGTCTAACTCGGACGCAACATGCGGACCAGCTAATCCAGGTCGCTATTTGTATTGCTCCAAGGACAAACAGAAGCGCTTATGTGAGTTTTACAAAAGCCGGTCCATTGATATGTAGTTCCACCACGCTACTACCGTTGCATTATCACACCAAGGGGCTTATCTTGCCCTTCTTCTATTGGGGTTCTAGCTGTTATAGGTTTAGCTACATTAAAAGAAGCTGCATGTAGTAGTTTCAAAGGACCTACGGACATGAAAAGATTTTTTCTTTTGCGAGGTGGGACGAGAGGGATGAATCCGCTTTGGGTACCTAGTTGCACCCTATTATGAGTCAAATCACGTGCAGTAATTTCGGTCTTTCTTATTTCGGCGTCGAGCGTCACCCCCGTACCACATCGTCTCCCGATGACAAGCACAGCGACGGCAGATTTGGGCAGACCACTGCGTCTGCTCATGCCAACCGTCCGAATACCCACCTCTACTAACCACTTCCGTGCATTTCCGCCTTCTCCTCCGAGTGCGTCGACTCGGTCTCCACGTACAAAGCATCATGCATCAGGCAAACTTGTGCGTTCCCGGTCGAACTCGGTCACGGCAATAATGGCACCGGGTATCGTGCTCCCAGACGTGGAGAGTGACGGTGAACGCTGGATTGGTCGCAAGTGTCGTTTCGAGATTGTGGCCGAGCGGATAGAGTTGACAGGCTACCAAGTTTATGCTGTCGAGAAGTGGTACTGTGTATGTACTGCTTACCTTCCTCGTACTCATCAGGGGCTTCTTCAGGATAGTCGAACGCACTCGACCAGTGACCGTCTTGACGGTATATACGGGTGATCCATCGCACAAGGTATGTGTACCAACACACTTCTACCTTGTTCACGCATCTCTCAGGGGTTATTATTTAGATCACTGTCACAGCGCTGAGCCCGGTTGCAGGACTAACCTACCCTGAGGCGGAGGCGGAATTCACGGCTGCTGTACAGCATCTTCGGACGCACGTCGGTGCACGACCCAAGGAGGTGGGTGTTGGTCAACTTGAGCCGTCTTTGACTGTGGGGATTGACGGGTGAGACAGACACCACAGGGAACGCTCATGGTCACCTCTTTGGCAAATTTTCGCTCGGATTACACTATCGTGCATATACCCGACGGGGATTTTATGGCTGTCCAGGACAAGCTCTATTCGAATATCAATTTACTTCGGATGGGGTGTAGTGGAAGAGGGGCCGTTACGCTGGAGGAACCGAGGTTTGCGCATTTCCCGCTTAAATCTGCAATCTTACTGACAGTGTGATAGCGAAGCAACGAAGGACCGTTTCAAGACCATGTATTACTTCTCTGACCCGCTTCTGACAACGAGTACATACAGGTCCAAGTCACACTCCCGCCCACACACGCGGGCTCTTTCGCATCCTGTCCCATCGCTTTCCCTCTCAGCCACTGCTTCTGAGACACTAAATTTCCCTACTTCTACCCAGTCCCCTGTGATTAGTCTGAACCATCCCAATTCGTCCCAGACCAGTACTTCTGCTCCGTTGCGGCACCCACATTTTACGTTGTACGTGCTTGAATTGATCAAGATCGTACAAGCAGCGCTTGCTATTTGTGGCATGTTTCCTTTGCCTCCCCCACCTATACCAGGTCCTATGTTTGATGGGCTTCTGTGTGACGTGACCGTAGACGGACTACGCAGATGGGGTGCCGAGATCGGTGAGGGCTTTCCGGGGTTTGAGGTGAGTTCGACTTTTGAGTGGGAGAATAGTCCGGTAATGGATCCAAGGCGACCGAGCGAATAGCAGATCCTAACATGATTTCATTACTTCTGTCGTTCGTGTTATCTGATCGGAATAAGCTTGCCGCCCTTGCACAAGGTGTGCCCAAGGATCCATTCCTGCATCCTCATGAATACCTCGTTGCGCTCACTGCATATGCCCAACTCCAATTTCCCAGTGGATATTCCACTGGCTGTGATTCCGGAGCCACCACACCACCTCACACAAGTGCACAGTCGGCTACTACTACCAGCGCTTATTTACCGTTCGCGCAGACCAGCACCAGGCTGAACATTCGCAATGCGACTCCTGTTTACCTCACACCTGCCCTGCACAGCATGCTGCACACGACGCACGATAAACTCCGGTATGCAGACTCGAGGCGTGTACACAAGGTGATCCTATCACGGCTTGATGTGGGCCCGACATCGGAAGAGGATGCGACCGATGAAGACAGGCGGGGATTGGGCGAACGAGTTATGGGCCTTGTAGGCCGTACAAGCGCAGGCGCTGGGAGCGTGGGGGCTCCTATTGCAGACCTGGGGTTGTTTGTGAAGGCTGTCCTCAGTGGACGGGATCGGGAGAAGGAGCGGGAACGAGAAAGGGGGAAAGAGAGAGAACGCGGGCGGGACAGGGGAAGCAAAGATGGGGAGAGCTGGAAGGAGCGGCTGGAAACTGTGGATGAGAAGGAGGCAGTTGCAGGGAGTTTGAGGACATTGTGGGGTGGTAAAGTAGAGGCGTTGGTGAGGATGCGAGAACGCCTTGAGGAGAGGTGGGTGTGCAGTTTACCCAACGAGCAAGAGAGAGAAGGCGGGAAGGGGAAGGCTAGGAAGGCATTGAGCGACGTTGATGATCAAGCAATAAAAAGTAACGGAGAGGATGACTTGACGTTTGGGGGTGTGTGGTCAGGTAAGGTACAAAAAAAGCTGGAACTCTGGACGGGGTGAGTACATGCACACAGTCTACGTGGATGAGGCTGGCTTCTTTTTCTGAGCGCGTGTTCGCATTTCCACGAACAGGATCAATCGTTCGAAACGTTCAGTGGACCTTTCTGGATTGGCCAAATTTTCTGGGCGCTCATCATCTGTTGCCATTCCCTTGTCGGCGCAATCATCTTCATCAGGTCACGTCTATCCTGCGTCGGATCTCAAGGGGTTGATCATACCTTCTGTAGGACTCCCACCGTAAGTCAGTATCCTCTCCTAAAGTGTGCCTAGCCCTCATATTTGTTCCAGTGATGGTCGGGCTACTGAAGAAGATGACCTGCCCAGTAGTGGACAGGTGTCACCTATATGTAAGATCCCTACATCATTTATCTCCCCGCTCCGTGCTTGCTAAAAATATTATTTTGTCCAGCCATCTCGCGGGCGCATCAGCCTTTCGCGCTGACACCCTCTTTAGATGTATGCTCTACTGGTCCAGTTGATGCAGATGACATGCATCAGATCAAACCTCTGAACGAGCAGATGACTCGTCCTAGAGCAGCCCTGGGAGAAAAAAATCATACGGACATGAGTTTGCCAAGGGCAGACAGTAGGCTATCCCGTTGGGACGGATGGGAAGATTACCGGAGTATTTGGAAGAAGAGTGGGAGGGTTCTGGAGGAAGAAATTGAGGTGGGGCCGAGCATTCGTGGAACTCTGAAACGGTAGGTCCACACCCGTATTGCCTCCTCCCTCATCTCATCGGCTATTACTCAGCCGACACACTTTTCATGATATGGATTCCATCCGATTCATCCGTGTGCTACGTTTAGAATGGATGCGAATAGATGTCGAATTGTGTGGTCAAATCATGGTCATGCGAAGAAGGGAAGCACATCTCCAAGGAGTGTTCGAATGTCTTGAGGTGCGTGGACCGATATAGCCCCTGATTATGATCGAGTTGGGTCACATTTACTTTTAGTACCTCACAAACACGCTCTCACGCACCAATGCCTCGCTCCGGATGGCACATAGGGTCCATAAGCCCATAATTGATGGGCTCCTTACTACAGCGGTCACTCAAGGTGCTTCCTCGGCGCAGCTTAACTACTCTACCTCTTCTCCAACCCTGCCAAGTACACGGGCTGTAACGGCGACTGTGGAACCACTTTCCTTAGCTGGAATTTTGCAGGCGCTTCCAACTCTCCCCCCTGTGGCCGCACTCAAATACGAGACAGCACAACTGCGAGTTGGAGAGATTTGGGCAGGCACGCGGGCCTTGCGAACAAAAGTGTGGCAGCTGCGTGCCCAGGTCTTTGGCGATGGGACTGCTGCATCTCTTGTAGATGGTAATGGACCAGGCCAACTGCGTCGTAGGCCTAGCAGATTGCGAGACCGAGACAGGAGACTGATGCAATGGACTCTGGACGGGGGCAAGCGATTCGTGGACACGCAGGGAAGGACGGAAGAGGAAGCCGAGGAAGAAAGGTGTGCTGGGAGGTTTGACACTGATACGGAGTCATTCTATGATGGTGAGCGCACGGAGACGGAGAGCGAGGGGGGCCATGAGGGTGTCTCAGTTGTTGGTGAGGAAGAGGACGGGGACGGTGAGGAAGAGGAGCGACAGTGGGTGATGCCGATGTGGCTGTTGAGGATGTTCACAAGTTGGAGTTCTCGACTTGGATTCCTACGACGCGGAGGGCCTGGCGCTATCACCCCCGCTGGTGATACTATTACCATTACACCCAAGGATGGCTCGCCAGCTAGAGCGGTAGCCATGCAGGCTGACGACGATGCGCCGGCGGAGAGACCGGAATCCCACGGTGATCCGGCGGTTGCATGATGAAAGTCAAGTGACAGTGACAATTGCCTAACGCAATACTACGTAACGTAATGCTGTTTTGTGTTTTGTGCTGGTTAATCTCCACCTGATTAAATATTTGTTATTTCGCTGCTATCGGCTCTTATTCATCTCTTGCTTACCAGATGCGCTGATTACTGAATTTGACTGATCAAAGCAGACACAAACAATGACGCATTCGACGGGAGGGGCATCGGAGGATATATTTGGACGGGAGCACACAGGAAACCTCACGATACGAACTACTTCCTATTTTGGAACAGATTCCACTACAACGAAATCCCAACTACTCTCTGCCTTTGCGGGTGAGCTTGCCAGCTGACTTTTTCATGGCCCGTTTGCGTTCGCGCTCGAGAGCCTGGACACGTCAGATTTGAGACCATCCGATACCGTATCAGACACACCTTTTTCTGCTCGGCAGCACTGAGCTTCGCGATCCTCTCCTCCTCGGCCTTGCGTCTGGCGGCACGCCTATCGTCGGCAGCCTCTTCCCTTTTTTCCTTGTTCGCCTCTTCTTTGATGGCCCTCTCCACGTCATCACGCACTTTTTTGATCTTGGTCCGAGTGTCGTGGCGGAACGCAACTTTGCCTGACGCGAGGGTGTCCGCGAGCACAAACGTCGCCTCAAGAAGAGGTAGGACATTTTGGATGTCATCAGGTAAATCGAATGCGAGGACGATGCGTTTTAATTTTGTGGAGAATGCAGACACGGTAGGACGCTCCTCTGGCTGGTCGGTGATGGAAAAGACCCGGAGGTAAGGGAGGGCAGAGGTGACAAGGGGGGGAAATGACGTAGACGAGTGCGGGAGGACGAGTTTGAGGAGCGTGTCCGTCACATCCGCAAACTCGGATAGGACAGAGAGCGATGGTCCGAACGCTGGGTGGTCAGCCGTGCGTGTGAATGTCTAATGGGAGGTCAGCATGGCGGGAAGCGGGGCAAACGGCTACTTACCAAATCCCAGCGTTGCCCCCGGATGGAAGTAAGCTCTGATTTGCGTACGACGGCCCATATAAAGTCAGGCACGGCTGAGACTGCGTCCGCGTCGAAGGTGAAATCCAACGTGAGGACATCGAAGGGCTCGTAGCGTAGGTCGTAGGCAGACCAGGCGTATTGCCAGAGGATCTGGAGAAGGTCGTGACGGGGCCGAAGAGCGAGGGTAGTATGTAGGGACGCGATTGCACGTCGACCTGTTGAAAAGACGAAAAAGTCGGCTGGACCGTCTGCGATGAGACCCGAGGACGTTGGTTTTGAAAATTGCTGGCTGAGAAGCGGGAGGACGGAAGAGTATAGTTTGTCTGCCTTGCGCTGGTTGACAGCCTTGCCGTAGAGACAGAAAGCGAGATAGGTGGCAAGAGCGAGGAAGAGGCAAGCCTGTGTCTGTAATACTGCAACGGGGGTGAGTTTTGTTTTGTACGTATATCTCGACCGAAAGCGAACGACGGACGGGCAGGTCTGAACACGATGAACCTCCACCTGTACTCTAAGCCATCATAGGTCTCTGATAAGACAAAGGGGGGAGGAACGAGGGAGGAGAGGGCGGAGAGGAGAGACCCAGCCATGACGACACGTTCGATGGACTGGACACGAACCTCGAGGTCAAGGTGGTGGGACGGATCTGGCAGGGGGAACCTCGGCCGGGGGATGCCGAAAGAGGGAGGGATCGACTGTCTCGGGGTCGGTTGGACGTGAGGCAATGAAGTTGGGGAGCAGATCGAGCACAGGCGCGCTGTCAAATCTCCGAGCACGACGCAACTCTAGATCGCAAGTGTCTCGTCGTATACAAGAGCTCTTATTTCAACAGCTCAGTTGTCAAGGCAAGTCCTGCTCACTGCCTCCCCCTCCAACTCACCATGGACCAACCCACGTTTAATCTTAACCCCCCCCACTTCGACATAGATATGCCGGTCAGTGTCGACCTTCCGTAACTCCTTGTGTCCCCACCGCCTTATCCGGACCGCAGCCGACCGACTATGGCCAGTTCGTAGTGAACGTGCTCGCGCGAATGACACGCGAGTCAGGCACTGTCGACCAGTCCATTCTCAGACGGGCCATCGGTCTCGCTTCCTCCTTTCTCCTGGCTGACGCGTCCACGAACGCCGAGGGGGGCATAGCGACGTGGCAGACAGGGTTCAACAGGCTCATCGACGTCGTCGTAGTCTTGCATCATAGAGACGAACTCGAGCTCGAGTCCTTTAACGAGGCCTCGAAGGCATGCTCAGAGTGCTGGAGCGTCGCAGGCACTTGGAGGGGTATGGAGGAGTGTCGTCAGGGCGTCAAGGAGGTTGCTGGCAAACTCAAGAAGCTCCTCGACGAACCGAACCGCAGGACCTACAAGGGTCACAAAGTGTACACACCAAACAGCAGCTGACACGCATCCACGGTCATTACTGTCTGTGTCAGTGTAGCTGTAAGTTGCATGCGAGAGCTGGTATCTACGCGTTTCGTGTCTTGTATGTAGCGACGAGCCCCTGTTATAAGCCCCATTGCCCGTATTATCGCACTGCCACCGCGAGATACCTTCTGACGTAACCGCCTCCAAAGTATTTCTTGATCTTCATCCGTTCCATGTCTCGGCCAGCCCGTCCTACTCGTCCCGTCCCTGCTGTCCCAGACAACGACAAGCGCATCCCCGAGCCCGATCTTCGCACCCTTCTTACACCCATCCGAGCCCACTATCTCAAGAAGTCCCTCATTCAACTCCAGTTTCACAGGGAGCTAGATGACATCACCAACGCCCCAGCCGACAATGCATCCACCCTCGCGTACCTTGGCCCGCCCTTCGCCCCCCCTCCAAAGGGCGCTCAGAGGCTCGATCTCCCGTTCCTCAGATATATATTCAGACACTTCGTCCTCACCTTCCCCTTCATGGCTGCAGCGCCCAAGGATTTCTATTCTGATAAGCTGCAGCCATTCGTAGCCAGCATATTCGCCAGAAACCTTTCTCCAACCGTCCTTATCGAGGACGCTGACGACGAAGAAACGTCCGAGGCAACCCGTCTCAAAATCCTTCAAAAGGTCGAGCGCAATCTCGCGGTATTCTTCAGTGCTGGCACCAAGCTCCTGGAACCAGAACAGGTCGTCAGGCTGTCCCAGTTAGATTTGGATAGGCTAGAAAGGATCATCAAGAAGAGGCGGGTGAAGAAGGACGTGTTCGACGTCAACATCGTTTGCATTCGCGCCGTCACCGACAAGGGCCGCGTAAGGAGTCGCATACATGAGGTCCATCCCCTTCGTCTTATTCCTCTCTGTAGCTGATCCAGTTCCAGGAATTTATCATTCGCACTCGCCTCTCGCAAGACAGAGAGATATGCGTGTCACGTCGATACGGTGACTTCAAGACGCTCGCAGACGAGGTGAGTACTCCTGCGACGAGGCATAAGTCGATGTCGATTCTGTTCCAGCTGCGCAAGGCACACCCAGAGGAAATAGTTCCGTCTCCCCCAGCCAAGGATCGCACTGCGGTCGACATGACTGCGCCCGCACTTGCACAGCTCTCATCTCCAACTCACTCGCCAACGCAGGCTGCTTTTGACAAAACCTCTCAAGATTCCCTGCCACAGTCATCGCCTATACCTGGTACATTCCATGCGCATGCACAACAATACGGCAATTCTAAGCATCCTGCCTCACGGTTGTCCCGTGAAAAGAATCGCCTCACCCTCCGCGCATACCTCCATTCACTCCTCGCGACACCGGCCTTTGCATCTTCTCCCGTTCTTCGTTCCTTTCTCCTCAGTGGCCCCACGCGGCTGACCCCGGCCGAACAGGAGGATGCATGTCGCCGCGAAGAGGCAGATCGTGTCAGAGAAGAGGGGCGGAAGCAGTTTGCGCATGAGATAGGCGCCCGCGTGGATGCACTGCGACATGCTGTGCACAGTGTCAAGGAAGAGATCATTGGTAAAGACGGCCTCACGCACGTGTTTTCGGTCATTAAGGTGACCTCGGACGTGAACCAGTTGCCGCAAAATTACAGGGCTCTCATCGAGTGGGCAAGGATTTCGTGCGTCGATTGCGCGGTTGTTACACGTATACAGTCCTGATATTACTCCCATCACGCAGGCTTGCTTCAACCCTTTTTCAGACATATGTGGCATCAGATAACTCGTCCGAGACATTTGCTGGTCTGAAGCGCATACATGGACTCATGCCATATTTTCTCCTCAAGGCGGCCCTCAAGATAAGCAACCCCGTCGGGATGATACGAAGTTCGTGGTCCTGAAACCTTTTTTGGCCGTGCTGATCAACGTGACAGCCGTCTTGGACATTTTTCTTGCGCAGCCCTTTGGTGGACGCAGTCTGTTACAACGGTACGGCCTTTTTCGCTTACTCATCCCACCTCTCAACCATGGCTAGGATGTTTACTTCTTCCCTCTCGGAAGAGGCCAAATCCCTCACAGCCTATATTCAACATGTCTCCGAAGAAATTGCCGATCCAGTCTTATGCGAAAAAGTCCGAGTATTCGTGTATGCGTCGCGTGAAAGACAAGACTTTTACCGCGTCTCCGCAGCCGCAAACAACGTCCACCTCTTACGCGTCATCATGCACGGGAAGGAAGAACCTTTTCTGGACCGAGCACAGCTGACACGAGTTGAGCGTGCTGGTCGTAAATGGGAAGCGTGGGAGCAGAAGAAGAAGCAAAGGGATGAGGATAGTGATGACGAGGGTCCACCAGACGAGGAGGCATGGCTATTCGAGGATCTGAGGTTACTGGTCCGGTTATACTCAAGACTGAGAGACAGGGAGCAATTGATTGCGCTCATTTTCGAGGTGAGAGCCTCCTGCCCATACACACGGCTCAATTGATGGTCGGATCCGCACAGGGAGTGACAGCAGAGCTCTTGAAAGATATTATTACGATATTCTATGCGCCCCTGGCCCAGGTTTATAGGGCAGCCAGTATCGCTGACTCAGTCAGCGATCTGCAGGACTTTATCAACGACCTTATCCGCACCGTCGAACAGACTGAAGCCCGTGAGTTATTATATACGTTCGTGTAACGTGACTGATTATGATTATTTGCCCTGTGATTTAGTTTCACAGTTAGATCCTACCATGACTGTGCAGGCTTTCATCGACCTAGTAAGCAGGCACGAACAAGCATTTTACACCTTCGTGCACAAGGTGCATTCAAAGGGTGCAGGACTCTTCGACAGCCTTATGCACTGGATCGAGCGGTTCCTGACGGTCACACGAGAAGGGTTCGGTGCGGGCTCAGGAAACGGAGGACCAAATGAAATTTCGCTGGAGACGCTGCTACCAGCGGGCGACAAGCAGAGGGCAGAGTTGTTCGAGGAGGTGGATAAAGTGGTGCGGTATCACTACGCACTGAAAGTCGCGCATGAGGAACGCCTCCGTAGGCGCTTTGAACGGTCGCAGGGGGGAAATAGTAATGAGGGAGACATGGACGCTGCAGACAAAGAAGCGCAGATCCTCGTGCATAATGTCGTGAAGGAGATCGATCTTGGAGAGTTGGCCGTGGGGGAGGCAGGTGAATTGTTTGCGCAAGATACAGATGAAGAAGACGATTATGAGACGGAAGAGGACGAGACGGATAGCGAGAAGGACACTAGCAGCGAGTTCGAGACTGATAGCGAAGAAGAGGAAGAGCCATCCCAAGAGTTGTTCCATCCTAACAGATCACTCGCATCCTTGAATCCAAGGCCCCGCGATACTATTGGCAAGGCCCGTGCTTTTTCAAGCACTCCTGGAAAAGACACCCATCCACCTTTACCACCTAAGTCCAATACAATGGCTGCCCAACCCATAACTGCTCAACCCCAGGTCCGGCAACGTGCATTTTCGCTCCGATCTGTGCGGTCCATGACCTTTCTGAAGGACAAAGGCAAAGACAAGGAATGGGATCTACCACCTCCCCCGGTGCCGCCACTGCCCTCCCGATTCGAGAAGGAACTGCCTCCCCGCCCTTCGAATTCGTCTTCTCCCATACCCTCCAGAGCGCCGAAAGTGATGCCAATGCACAAGACGCGGTCGCCTTCAGAGCAGTTATCAGTTGACGGGAGTGCAAGTCTGTCGTCCGCTCGCCAACCCTTACCGTCCCATACATCGGGCCAACCACCGCCCGAGCCTGCGTCCAAGAAGAAAGGAAAGAGAAAGAAGGGGTCCGATGTGCTTGAACCTCCGGAACTCGAATATATCCCGCTCTTGTTACCTGTTTTCGTTGAAATGGTGAGTTCTATCTTGTATACTACATGTATTTAGTCTGACATAGTTATGGATGCCCAGATGCGCCCACTACTCCGCCCTACACCATTAAGTTAATTCATTGTCAGTGGGCTGTCATACAATCTCCACGAAACTTGACCCTACACCGTAACGCCATTGTAGATTAATTGTGTCGTTTTGGGCATTTTATGTGCCAAAATACACTGTACCATAAATACTATTCACATACTTAAATTCTCCAACTACACGGGAACACTTTAGATACCTCGCTGCCACGTCTTAATGGATAATATACTGTTTGTAGTGGTATATAAATAAAGAATTCACGCTGACCATCTGTGCTAGGTGTATCACTAAAAGCCTTGTTCTCCTGGACTTACGACACGGGCTGGAAGGAGTTTCAGTAAGACTAGTCCAGGTACTGACCAAAGATCAAGTCTCAACAAGTCTCAACGATTGCGGCATCATGGTCAGTTAGATCAATCCACCAAAAGCTTCGTCAAACTCTTTTTGTGTTACCACCCCCCTCCGTACTTTCTTCGCCATCCTTTCCTCCTTCGCCAGCTCTTCCCAGTCGTCCTCGTCCTCGTCACCGTCGTCCTCTTCTCCTTTTTTCTCTCTTTTAGAACTACCGTCCCCAGTAGGGCCTCCGACAGCCTGAGTTTTCAACCATTTGCGCTTCTTCTCCTTCTTGAGCTTCCTTTTTTCCCTCTTCTCCTTCATGTCAGTCTGCTGGCTCCATGCTGTATTCCGCTTCCGCTTGGCAGCCCGCGCTTCAGCCGCCTCTCGCTCAGACTGGTCCTTCTTGCAATGTGAAGCGAGACGTTTAGCTTCTTGCGCCTTGTCGACGTACGAGTACGCATCCCACTGTGACACGTCACATCCATCATCTTACTGTACTCGGACGAATTCGACGGCAACTTACGTCTACCTGTGCATCCTCCCATGTATCCTTATCGACATCCTTGAGCTCTGGCATGCGCGGTAACCGGAGGAGTCCAAATGCTTTGGCAACGCCGATCAAGTCGAGGTCTTTGAGCCGGAAGATATAAGATGCCTCATGTTTGGAGTAGGCGCGTATGAAAGAGACAAATGCCTTGGCAGCCTGGGTGCAACAGGTAATACAAGTTATGTGCTCAGACTGCATACAAATGAATACAAACTCTGGGTCGGGAGCTCACTTTGTCATACAGTGCACGATCAGTCAGGACAATTCGTCGAATCTTGGACAGGAATTCTGGGACCACGGGATCCTCCACCGGTCGTTCACTAGTATCATCATCGGCAAAACCTCCCTCTGCTTCAAGGTACGGATAGCGTCGTACGGGGATCTTCCGCACCGCAAGGAAATCTATCAAACAACGGTTGTAAGAATCGTGTACCAGACACGCGGAGAATACACCTGCCGATATACTCCGTCTCTCTACCTGTAAGAAATACGTATGCACGTCCACTCCTCCCTGCCCGTGCCGTGCGACCGCAACGGTGGGAGAACGCTTTGGGATCGGAGGGTGGGTCGAATTGAATCACGACGTCGACATTGGGGAGATCCAGGCCGCGAGCAGCTACGTCTGTGGCGAGGAGTATGGAGGGCGAGGATGATGCCGACATTGAGAAAGAAAATGAAGACAGAGCGCGTGTTCGAGCTGCGGGGGGAAGGTGACCATGAAGAGAATATAGTTGGGTGGTAGGAGGTAGGAACTTGGGAAGAACCTTTCCTCCTCCCTTTAGCAATGTGATAAATCCAGATCAAATAGACACCGGAACTTACCCGGTAGAAGTAATCTACGCATGCACAAGTCGCAAAGTAGATTATGAAATGTGAGGACATATGCATTGCAATATCGTGCTCGATTACTCGCACTAGTTGCACGAGCTTCTCTGAAACGAAGCAGTTGATGTAGAAGTTTTGAAGACTAGTTCGCATATAAGGCGCATCTCCAGAGAACAGGTGGTCAGCCACCTACCCAGCAGGTGTCCGCCTCTCTTCAATGATTTCACAGCCCTGTTCCTTACTATCTGCACCTGGCTTTTTAGACCTTTTAGATTGTACTTTGACGACAATACGTGCTGGGTTCCGTAACCCTGCTCGCACAAGGTCGGAAAGCGCATCGGCGTCGGTCATGGTTGCGCTGAACAGACCAGTGCGCCTTTGCTTTGGAAGGTGCGTAATGATACGTGTGAGCTGGTCTTTGAAGCCTAGATCAAGTAGCCTCCATGACAAACAAAGTCGGATGAGAACTGGCGAGTGCACTATGCAACTTACGTATCAGCTTCGTCGAGAACCAGCACATCCAGCTCTTTCACGCTCACTACTGTCTTACCCCTTCCCATTAGAAATTCCTCCACTCGTCCTGGTGTGCCGATGACGATGTCGGCGCCTGTTTCCAGAAACCGCTGGATGTCTTGTGCCGGGGAGGATTGTTCCGAGGAAACGAGGAGAAGTGGTGGCGGGAAAGGACTATTGAGATGCGATAGTGACTGCGTGACTTCAGGCTGCGAGGACAAGAATAACGAAAAAACTGAATGTATCTGAGTAGCGAGTTCTCTGAGACACAGACATAAGCGAACACTACAAGGGCTGCCATTAACACCACCATTCTCTTACCTCGTCGGACTGATAACCAATGCACCGATCTCATTCTTCCGCAGCCTGGATTCCCTCCTTACCAGACGTTCAAGCACCGGGATAACAAAAGCTAGTGTTTTTCCTGATCCAGTGACGGCTTCTACGACAACATCCTTATGCTTCATGAAGAGAGGGATAGTGGATGCCTGCACGGGTGTCATCTGTGCGTAACCCATGGAATTTATGACATCTAGGCTGTCAGTAGTTGGGGAAAAATGGATTTCGGCGAAGTAAACGAACGTACATCCATGGCGTGAGGGATGTGGGGAGTGATGTCCATACACCAGCAAAGGCGTTCAACTGTGACATGTTTAGACTGCCGAATCAGACACCGTCAAGGTGTGTGGTCCTTCAAGATTTTGAAATACGACAGCTTTTTTCAAAGAATTCTGGGCAACTGTGAACTGTGGAACAGCCGTACGTCTCACTCGCCGGTTGATGCAAATTGAATGTGCAGCCTGAGTACATACCTTCTACCGCCTTGAAGTTATCCCAGAAAGGAAGGTCCGAGTAATGGCGATATGGTATACAGGGGAGTACGAGTTACCAGTACAACATCTTGTAGATACTCCCTTACACTCTAGATACGGACATACAACCCACCAGTATACAACGAGCTTAAGAGCACGCAACATTCGACGTAAAGTCAATTCTCGCAACCACTCAGTTGGTCTTTCAAAATGCATGGGACGAAATAGTGAATCGCTTGAAGGTATAACTTGGCACCAGAATCAGCACCAGACATGTATTAAAAGAGTCAGCAGCATACCCAAGGAAGGCAAGGTCCTTCTGCGAGGAATTGGTTTCGGAGGCTGGAGCTTCCGTGGGATTCTGGTCAATCTCATCCGTCGGGAAGTACTGCGTATCAGTCATCGACCGCAAATTTGGGACGAATGGTGGGTCAATTTGACGAATAATTTCCCAGTCGACGCCATAAAAGAAAGGATGGGCTTTGATCTGGTCGACTCGCAACCGACGATCAGCCGAGGTGATCAGACTAGCCCATAATCAACAGCAAGTCGCTGATCCGAGGACATGCGCTTACCGTCGAACCAGGTCTTCCGCCTCGCGGCTGAGGTGTACGTCATCTGGGAACACGAGATAGTACTGCCACTGCATGATCTTTTGGTAGGTTTCATGTGTGGACTCCGAGCAGAAAGGTGGGTATCCGACCAAGCATTCGAACATGATAGCCCCGAGTGACCACCAATCGCACTCGTTGCCATACCCCTTTTGTTGGAATATTTCAGGAGCAATGTAGTCTGGTGTACCGACCGTGGAATAAGCCTGATGAAAGTGTTTGTGGTCCGTGAGTCCTAGTGAGGCTGGATTACATACCAGCTTCCTTCGGTTAGCTTTCCATGTTGCAATTTGATCTTTGCTTGACATGGTGAGATGGATGGCATTTACCATCACACTATTTCTTGTCGCCGATGGCTGTGTATTATTCGCAGACTCGAGGAGCTTCTGGTAGTAGCTAGAATCATGTTGCTTGTGGAAACCTGTAGAAAGACCGAAATCTGATAGTTTTATGTGCCCGTCCTTGTCAATGAGGATATTATCGGGTTTGATATCTCTGGTAACCGGTGAGTGATAAAGTCGATCGAAAGCAAGTGCACCATACCTATGGATGAAGCCAAGTTTGTGGACGGCCTCAATAGCGAGGACGCATTCTGCCATGTAGAAGCGAGTGACATCCTCCGAAAAAGTGTCGTATTTGATCAACATGGTCATTAGATCACCACCGGGCAAGAACTCCATGATCAGATAAAGAGTCTGAGCATCCTGGAAAGAATAGAAAAGTTGCACGACCCAGTGCGAGTTGGATTCTGCCAAAACGTCGCGCTCTGCGCGGACATGGGCCAGCTGAACAGCAGCATGCATGTCAGGCCAATGAAATCGCGACTGTGAGACACTAACGCACCTGGTCCTTCTTCAACATCTCTTCCTTTCTAAGGCTTTTCATCGCATATATCTTGCCTGTGTCCGTTTTTTGGACCAGGCGAACCTAGAATTGCGCTCTGAGCACGGCGGACAACACATAGATAGCATCCATACCTCACCGAACGCGCCTTTTCCAATGACTTTGACCGTCCTAAAGTTATCCAACCCGAGACGCGTTCTGCGAAGGCGGAGGAAACCAGATTCTTTCCTCCCCAGCTGTTGGAGACAGCGGTGCTTCCTCTCTTCGGGCATCAAGACGTCCGCTTGCAGTTTCCTCTCCAGCTCGACGCGTCTAAAGGACGTGTTGATCGCTTAAGTTTAGCAAGGACTGCTAGGCTTACCGCGTGTTTCGTTCGATCGCTGAATCGACTGCGACCTTGTAGTAGTGCTCGAGTTTCAGCTGAGCAGCTTTGGCGCGAGGGACTGCATCGTTGGAGAAGCCTAGGGGACTACGATCAAAGTACACATAGTCTGCAGGTTTCTGGGACCCCGTAGTAGACTGGCTACTGGTGCTGGAGCGTTGCATGATGGTTGTACACAGCCAGCAGATGGCCAGCGCTGGGATCACAGCAGGGAACCGAGAACCCGACTGTCAGTCAATTCAAAATGCATACGACGGGGGTTGTGATGGCAACTTGGACACAAAAGAAAAAAATGTATGCATATCGGCTTCATTTGCCTTGGATAAGCGAAAACGCTACATGAATCTGATATTGAACTCTACCATGTACAGGGGTATATAAGGTACAATAATGTTTCGTTAGTCGTAGTACATCACCGTGTCGAGGCATACATCCAGCAGCGGGTCAAGAAGTCGGGTCAAGAAACTCAGCTACGATAGATATCAATGTCGATGTCAGACTCCGAGGCCGCCCACCTGACGCGGCTGCGGCGGGAGCCTGCCCCCAGTGGGGGTGACCGACAAAGGGAATGTGTTGAGGCGGAGCTACAAGGGAGCGAAGAAGTCGAATGTGGTGATAATGGAGTGGTGGTGCTATGCAAGGAATCGGTGTTTGCAGAGAAAGGCCGCGAGTGTGCATAAACCCTGTTCGGGGACCTGCTTTTCCCCGGGGATGAGAAAAAACGAGGTCCACGATCGTCGAGATGACTCTTACATGCAAGGATAGCGCGACCCGGGGTTCAAGGGAGTTTTCTGAACATGAGAGGATACGGCAGAACTAGTCGCGTATTCGTCAGTACTACGAGTCACCGCACCTGTTTGCGAAATACGGACCTATACAAGGACGCGGGATTTACGGGCTGTAATCCTGTTGGACCATTCCATTGATTGTCGTGGCCATATGCCACCGACGGGTCGAATGTCAATCGGGTGCCGCGAGTCCTGCTCGGTGTTGCTGTAAAGCCTTGTGATACATTATGGCTGTTGCGCCCCAAGGGTGGCTCGTTGTGAGGCCCAAGATTGAAGGTTGAAGGCGGTCGCCAATTCTCGTTCCCATGACGAGATGAGTCGACCGAGGACAGGATATGAGTTAATGGGGATGGACGGGTATTGTATGCATCCGCAGTCCCAACGACTTCCTCGTAGGGTGGTCCATCAAGGCTGGGACCCGTGACAGTGAAAGGGGGGGGTGCGGGTGGTAAATGTTCCTCCGAGGTCTCCTCCCGCGCCTTGCCCTCCCGGATTACTTTTAGAGGAGCGGTGTCTGCGGTGTTGGCGCTGCGCGCCTTCGCATCTCGGGGGCAGGGCGGTAGTGGTCTTGGGCCGCGGAGACCAGCGTCTCTCGGTGCCTCTGACCGACGGCTGTGAATGCGGAGGGGTCGTACCGGGGCATCCATCATAGCTTTATTCTGCAAGGCCAGATACTCCTTAGAAGACTGCCATTCTGCGAGCACGGTATCGTCGTTCTGGCTGGGCGTTTTCTTTGCGAGCTCGGCCTCCTGGAGCGCCTCGGAGATTTTATGGTCATTTTTGGGGGAACGTTCGTATGGAGGGGGAGGGGGTATGTATGTGTCGCTCATGGCTGCCAATGTCGAGCTTGTGCGGGTATCAGAAGGAGATCGCTCATGGACATACAGGTGGGAAGAGGTCAAAAAAGAGGAGCGCTCGTCGTTGTAAGCGAGAGCATGTTATATGGCGTCCCAGGTCAAGTTCAGGCACTCCCTCCGTGACGTGACAGTGTCCGATGACCCGCACACAGAATAGACTCGACTTCTACACAGCTCTTCCACCAGTATGGCTACTCGCATAGCTGCTCGACTTCATCGTACGTCAACGGCCCGTGTGAAGCACCGATACAGCATCTAAGCCTTGTCTGTTGTTCCATCGATCTTTCCAATTGCTGATTTGTCCTCGGGTGTGCCCTGGCCACGGTTCTCTTGGCTGTCAGTCATCAACGGAGTACTGCATCAAGTCATTTCCTGCGAGAATTTCTCTGCTCGGAATCATTTCATTCATATATTAACGTACGCATGCCATGGCCAAGGTACAGCCAGACGTCATGCCATATATGAGCTCCCGCATAAGGGAGTATCAAAGGCACCGACATGTCCAGGAGTCGAGAAATCCATCTCCAGCTGGAGAAGTCTGCCTCCATCTCATGTGGAGAACTATCACCCTTGGGCATTGCTGTATACAGCCAAGAAGTCACAACAATCTGCACAGCAGTAAGAAAGCCTCTCAATTGGTATGTGGGTGTCACCAGTCCTTTGCTTACATAAGATGTCATGTACGATATATGTGCTTATATAATCAACTCGACCCGCGAGATGCCATCAAGGTATTGAGCTCCAAAGGACCCCAGGCCTTAGCAATGGATACGGCAGCTACTTTCATTGCGTTACCAACTTATACCTCGATTCCCTCCAAGTTGGTTCCCTTTCGAATGCGTCAACACCACTGTCCATAGTACGTGTTGTCCTTGGACTACTCACCAGTCTCGGTAACCGTAGGTAGGCATCGGTGCCTACAGGAACGTATTCATCACAGTATAGGATAAGAACCATATGCTAACACTCACCCCACCCATCCAGTGAGACCAGCTCCAGCGAGCCGCCAAAGTATCTAATATGATCGCGGGTGAGCCCGAGATGAAGGTGATCATGTGGCAATCGAGGACCCACGTTGCAAAGATGTTGCTCATAGGCAGCCCTAGTCCCATGCGTTGATGTGGAGCAATGCCAGCTCCCCTTTCAGGGTCTTCGGCATCCTGATCATCCTCCGGCTCTGCTACTTCCCACCCTCCAACCTGCTCGGCAACTGTGGCTTTCACGCCTCTGGAGCTTGCGCTCCTTAAAGCACCAATGCGACTGTCGTGCATCCTCGTCGCGTTGCGAGCATGGGAAAAGGAGAAAAGGTCAGAAGGTGATTGGATGTTATTCGATGACAGTCCGCCGCCTGGACGTGGTGAGCTGAAATGTAGGTCCATCGCCGCGCAAGCCGCACCTTGATCTGATATTCGAAGGTTGACATCATCTTCACCAGCAACTATAGTGGCGTATATCGGAGGAAACGTTGTTGCATGCCGATGCTTAAGCGCAGTAGCTCGCAGAGCCTGCCACAAGACAAGATAGGTGGATAACGAGGGTCAAAAAAGCGGGCAACTCACGTTTTTTAAAAGTTCAAAGAGGATGTATCTGTAATTGTCATGATATTGCTCGCACAAACCTTGACTTCCTAACACTCACTCCAGGTGCTCGCGGATATAGGCGAACCTCGTGTCAAGCTGGCCCTCGACGACCACCTCTGCCCACTCTTTGCAATGGACGATTTCCCCGTCGTCGTCCTCGATCTTGGGAGGGCGATTCCTGAGGAGCCTTACACACTTGTCAACGCTGCGCTTCACGTCGAGCCCCGTATAGATGATGCCGACATGTGGATCTTGCGAGTTCAGAGAGTTGTGACCCAGGGTTTTGCTAAGGGCGAGGTGATGTTCGGCAAGGACGCGTCGCGATATGCGTGAGATGAGCATTCGATTCATGAATGAATCAAGAGAGTCCGGGGGTAGATGCGGGGAGCTCAGAGACAGTCCCAAAGACAAGTTCGGTATCACCGGCGCACTACCATGATGATCAGACAGACCCATGGAAAAGGAGTCATCGGCGTACTGTTCGTCTAGTACTTTTTCCAAAAAGTCGCAGAATGCTTGGTTTTCGGACAAATTGTTGATTTGCGGGAAACGTCTAAACCTTTGGGAGCGAGTCAACACACGAATGCAGGAAAAAGGGCGTGTCCATCACTTGTCGAAGGCAGACCAGTATAGCTTCACGCGAGACGTTAGCACTTGAGCTGTTTCACAGAGGGACCCCAAATCTCACTTCGTAAACTCTGGCTACTTCTGGCTGAGTGACGACAACATATGGAAGTCCCTGAAGATCCCTTAACCTGTGCGCTATTCGCACCGGTAGCTCTGTGCGGACATAGTTGGCACTCTGGGCCAGGAGGCTTGTTCAAACCAGCGTATGGAACATTCGGAGATGAACTTAAGCATACCTTAATCAGCCGCTCTTGGTTCATTTGTCGTCCGAAGAATACCTTGTACTGCGTATCAGCGGTCGCTCTGAGAACGCAACTGTAGAATTTACGAGTTGCCGGAGGCTCAGCCTGTGAGCCTGCTTGGATGCATAGAGGTCCAACTGGCGGTTCTGATAGAAGTGCAGAGCAGTGGTCAAGGAGCGTTGGAGATTACCGGAACAAGTTGCGTTTTGCATGCTGGCACGAACATAGGGCATCTGCCATGACATTTGTGGTTCGAGTGAAAGCACTGCACATCAATATGCCGTCAACACGAGGTGTCTACTTGGGTGGTGGTGGTGGTGGTGGTGATGGTATGAGTGACTCGAAAGGATGAGTCGTCAATGTCCTAGTCATTTCGGGTTCCGTTTCGTTGGACTGTTAAATATATTACACAGTTTGCTTGTATGAGTACACCACTAGCATTTTCTACGCCGATTTTATAGAATCCCCTCGGATTTCAGGGCGCCAATGATCAGGAACGCCGATCTGCGGTCTCTGTCCACGCCGACCCAATCACCTCTTTTCTGTCGTGGAAAGACATCATCACCAGTAACAAAAATCTCGTCTGGGTCCTCTGGGGGTTCCTTCTCGCGGCTCTGCCTCTCCTCCTCCTCTCGGTCCCACAACACTTCTTCCCATTGCGAATCGCTGACGGCAACGGCGACGGTTTTGGCATCTGGAATATTCGGAAGAACAGATAGTAGCATGTTAGAAAGTAGCTCAGATGTACCGTCAGCGGCTTGCGAATGCAAAACGGGCAGCGGTAGGTATTCAGCCTGGGGAAAGCTGTCAGACACGCCTATCCATCGGCTGACTGACACTCACCTCTAATAACATCCCCTTTACCGCCCCCCCAGCAAGTACGACGTTACCAGCACGAACGAGCCAGTCATTCCCTATAGCAAAGACGTGGCCCTCGACAGAAAGCTGCTGGGCCGTCCCTTGAGGTCGCTGTGTAGAGCCAATGTTCTGCCTAACGGGTACCCAACGGGCGTTCAGCTGACTGAGGAGCTGCTCCAAGGCACCGGGTGGCCGGAGCGTGAGGAAGGTAGTACGATAGTGTGGGGGGGACAGGTTGGAAGGACCCACACCGTCGCTTGTCTGGGGTACGGTCGCCTGCGCACTTGCGAGAACATCTGCTCGGGTGGGGGCTCCCGGGTCTTCGAGCAGGACAAATACATTATCATTCATCGTAAGGGCACACATAGAGCGTTCAGACGGAACCTGCAGCCCGGGTATAGATCCAAGGATAGACCTGTATGAACGGATGCTGAGACTCCATCTTCCTCTGTTTTGACCCTATCAACGGAAGGTTGCGGATAAACAGTGACCACTGTAGCAAGGCGCTACGAACATGGTGATTTCGAACAATATTTTCAGTTATAAGTTCTAAGCCAGACGTTGGGGGATTGATCCATCGTGCCAACCTAGTCTGCCGTTGGTCATGGGTTCTTCCAGTAGCACTCTAGGTACTCACCCTGTGAAGCCCATCCTCCTCGCAGCCAAGGCAACGTCAAAGTGCAAAAGCAAGAGCGGCTGTGACGATCGCGTTACATGCGCGTCCGTGACAAGGAAATGCAATCGTGCTCGCTTGCATGCATACACACCGTGTCTCATCTTACCATGCCTAAACGCAAAGCACCAGAAGACTTTAGTACCGTTATCGAACCATCCCCTCCAAAACGCGTGGCACAGCGCACGCGCTCCGCTCCTTCTCCGAACAAAGCTACCCGCAACAACCGTCTTGCACCAGAAGACCCAGTCAGTCCC